>QRFJ01002901.1:47835-78866 GCA_006176705.1 Cocos nucifera
ATCTCAGGTCAAAGAACCAGACACACTACTGCAGCATCAGTCAGTCATTGACGAGAAGGTAGACTTCCTAATGACTACTCGAGTGGTCACGCTCAGTGCCCTCGTTCTCTAACGAGTACCTGTACTCTCGCTCCGGTGTCTCCACACCGTAGACTCAAGACTCATCTACTAAAGAGAAGCGATGTACACCAACCTGTGATCAATCACCATCCTCATGAGATCCTATGGTCGGAGATGTTATGAGTTAATAATGATTATTCATGTCTTAAATTTTAACTCTTGAAAATATGAATTATCATTACCATTAACTCAAAGGATGTATCACAGACACTAAATACACATGTGTGATAGAAAATAACCCATTATTATAATTTAGTCAAAATTAAATTTTGCCCCTAGAAGTGTATTACAAGTGTCAGCCAATTCTGGCTTCTAGGGGCACATATATCTAACAATCTTCCACTTTCCTAAAGCCAATTGGCTACAAGTCTAAGTCCCATTTCTCAAGTGGGCTTTGTCTTTCTGTGGCCCAACGGCTTTGTAAGTGGGTCTCCACATTATCTGTGGAGTTGACTCTCTTGACCTCAACTAACCCTTTCTCAGGTAATCGCGGATGAGGTATCGCCGCTCAATGCTTGGATTCTGGTGAGACCTCGGCTCCTTAGCAAGGGCTATGGCGCCATTTTTCGCAGTTAAGAGGAATGGATCTGATGCATTACTCCATTTCTGCAGCAAACTTTTGTACCAGAATGCTTCCTTTGCGCTTCTGATGCAGCTATATATTCTGCTTCCATGGTGGAATCTGCTATCACAGTTTGCTTGGAACTCTTCCAGCTGACAGCTCCACCATTGCACACAAACAGACTTTCAGATGTCGACTTTCGATCATGAAGTCCGAGTCTGTGTATCCTTGAACTGGAGTTCTCCGTTACCAAAGACCAACATCATATCCTTAGTTCTTCTCAAGTACTTAAGGATACATTTCACAGAAGTCCAGTGTTCTCACCTGGATTTGACTGATATCTGCTTGTGACACTCACAGCATTGGGCTTAATCAGGTCGTGTACATAGCCTGGCATACATGAGGCTCCCTATTGCAGAAGCATAAGGGATCTTGCTCATGCGTTCTATTTCCTCAGGTGTGCTGGGGCACATCTTCTTGGAAAGATGAATACCATGTCTGAAGGGTATTAATCCCCTCTTAGAGTTTTCCATACTAAACCTCTTTAGTACTTTCTCTATGTACATCTTCTGTGAAAGTCCTAGCATCCTATTCGGTCTATCCCTATAGACCTTAATTCCTAGAATAAAAGATGCTTCACCTAGGTCTTTCATGGAGAATTCCTTGGACAACCACATCTTGACTGATGTCAACATGGGAATATCATTCCCAATAAGGAGGATGTCATCCACGTACAATACGAGGAAGACAACAGCGCTCCCACTGACCCTTTTGAAAACACATGGTTCCTCTTCATTTTTGATGAAACCAAACTTTTTGATCACATCATTGAAACGAGTGTTCCAACTTCGAGATGCTTGCTTAAGTCCATATATGGACCTTTGCAACTTGCAAACCTTGTGATCAGTATCACTGGATGTGAAACCTAGCGGCTGTTCCATATAGATATCTTCCTCAAGATATCCATTTAGGAATGCAATTTTCACGTTCATTTGCCATATTTCATAATCGAAAATAGGCTGCAACAGAAGCAATGTGCGGATGGATTTAGCATAGCTATGGGAAAAGGTATCCTGATAATCAATGCCTTCACGTGACTATTAACCTTTTGCCACCCAGTCTAGCCTTGAATGTCTCCACATTCCCATCTGCACCAATCTTTCTCTTGAAGATCCATTTACACCCAATAGGTACTATACCTTCTGGTGGATCTACCAAGGTCCAGACTTGGTTTGAGTGCATCGAGTCAATTTCTGACTCATTGCCTCAAGCCATTTTCGAGTCGATATCTGATATCGCCTATTGTAGGTTTTGGGATCATTACCATGAGCACCATTACCTATGAGGAACATTTCCTCTACTTCCTCTGAAATAATACCTAAGTATCTTTCAGGGGATGGGAAACTCTTTCCGATCTACGAGGTGGAGGAGGTAGTGTTCTTATTGGCTCAACCTATTTGGTTCCACTTGGTCCTTAGCTCTTGTCTTGTGAGACTTTCTCTATCAAGCTTAATCTGCTTTCCAATGCCGCTATCTTGAATAAACTATTTTTCAAGAAATATGGCATGTCGACTCACAATCACATTGTGGTCTTCATGGAATGTAGAAATAGTATCCTAATGACTCTTTAGGATATCCTATGAATCGAGCTCTAAAGGACCTAAACTCTAACTTGTCCGCTTGTTGTCTTTTGACATGAGCCGGACAACCCCAAATTCTGAGATGACTCAGACTTGGTTTCTTACCGTGCCATATCTCATACGGTGTGGTAGGAACGGTTTTAGAGGGAACCCTATTCAGTAAATAGATTGAAGTTAACAATGAATGTCCCCAAAGAAAATCAGGGAGGTCTGTGAAGCTCATCATGGATCGAACCATATCCAATAGAGTCCGATTTCTCCATTCTGAAACCCCGTTGAGTTGAGGTGTTCCTGGTGGAGTCCATTGAGAGACTATGCCATTTTCCTTAAGATAGTCTAGGAATTCCCGACTAAGGTATTCACCTCCTCGATCTGATCGAAGAACCTTAATGGGTTTTCAATTTTTTCTACTTCATGTCTGAATTCTTTGAACTTTTCAAAAGCTTCAGACTTATGTCTCATAAGATACACATACCCATACCTAGACAGATCATCGATAAAGGTAATGAAGTAGACAAAATTGCCTCTAGCCGGCACATCGAATGGGCCGCACACATCAGTATGTACTAGGGCAAGGAGATCTGTGGCCTCTCCCCATGTCCAACAAAAGGGAGTTTAGTCATTTTGCCTTGAAGACAAGATTCACAAGTTGGATATGACTCAAAAGTCAATGGACTCAATAGCCCATTTTTCTCCAATTGTTAATCCTATCTTCTGCTATATGACCTAATCTTAGGTGCCATAGATATCTGTCGTTTGGACTATCCCTAGGTCGTTTGGCATTCACGTTTTGCTCGATAGTTAGAACAGGTACATCAATATGTAACTGATAAAGACCATTAATAAGGAAACCATTTGCAATTTTATTTCTTTCATAAAGAATGTTACAATGGTCCTTAAGGAAGGTGATCACATAACCTTCTTGTGCTAAGCATGAAACAGAAATCAAAATCCTGCTAGCTGCAGGCACATAATAACAGTCTTTTAAAACTAAGTCTAAACCAGATGGTAATCGCAGAGGGTATGTTCCCACGGCTACTGCAGCAACTCTTGCTCCATTACCGACGCGTAGGTCATGTCTCCATCCCTCAGCCTCCTGCTATCCTCAAGACCCTGCATAGAAGTGCACAGATGAGCACTAGAACCAGAGTCAAGCACCCAACTGGATGCTGAAGAAACCGTAAGGTTAGACTCAATAACGAGCATACCTCCAGAAGGACCTTCCTTCTTGTTCTTCAGGGTGGCCAGGTAAGTAGGGCAGTTCCGCTTCCAATGGCCGTCGCTGTTGCAATGGAAACACTTTCCTTTGCCATCGACCTTCTTCTTCGTTCTCCTTCTTCTTCTTTGATCCTTCTACTTTTGCTCTTTTCACAGACTTCTTTTTTTCTTTCCATAAGACTTTCTTTTAGAAGAATCCTTCCATGGCAAGAATAGCCTTTAGAACCTTTCATAGAAAGCTCAGCGTAACCAGCATATTCATCACTCGGCCAAGGAAATCTGAAGTGTTATGCATGTGGTAATTCATGATGGAATGCCCATATGCATCAGTCAAGGATTGCAGAATAATATCGTTCTGCAGTCCAAGTCTAACTTCACACCGAGCTTCTCAAGCTCTTCCATGTCCTTGATCATTGTCAAATAGTGATCTTGGACTGACTGCCCATCACGCATCTTAGCCTTAAAAAGTCGTTTTCGTGACTTGATATTTGGCTGCGCGACTCTGTTCACCAAACATCTCCTGTAGGTGAGCCAACATTTGGCGGAGCAGTCCCGATATCTTCATGTTGGCGCTGGAGCTCATCAGACATCGAGCCCAACATGTAGTATCTGGCCTTATTTCTTCGTCAATCCATTTTCCAGAGATGCTCTCTGTTCAGTGGATGGACGAGCTGGTAAGGTGGGAGGGTCCTGGTCCAAAACATGGTTAACTTCTCTGAACCCAAAATAATTTTGTAGTTCCTGAGCCAATCTTTATAATTGGGTCCAATCAGTCTATGTGTGTCTAGGATACGTGCCAGTTGGTTGGACGCAGACATTTTCCTGTAGAGAGTCAAAGATTCTAGTTAGATACTATAATTTTGACTTGACCAATTTGTTTAGGGATTTTATTTTTAAACAAATTAGCTCCCACTATTTTCTCGGATCCCTACACTCCCTCTGTAGAGATGCAAAAATCTTCGTGATTGATGATTTCTAGTGGTGTGTGCCGGTCTCACCAACTGACTCATCACCTCACCTAACAGTTATTGGTGATGGTTACCAATGAGCGAACAACTCTTGTTCAATGATTCTCTAATCATGGTGCACCCAAACTTGGTCTCTAATTCATGAATCTCACCGTATCCGAAATATGATCCACTCCTTAGTTAAGTCAGACCCACCATTTGCATAGACTGGGTTCCTAATTGGGTCTCTCACCGTATCCGAAATATTGAGCCCAACTCATCCTCCAGCCCATAGCATCCAATGCCTAATAGACATGGTTGCGTCTTCCTGGTGCAACTGAGCCACTGTATCCAGCCGAGAACAATCAACCCCGGGAAGGGCCCGCACGTCTACAATGGTGGAAGACCTCGGACTTAATCTTTTCTTAGGGAGAATTGATTCAAGTCTTATTAAACTAGACTTGGCTTAGTCATAACAATTAATGACTAACCTAGTGCATGGTCAGCTTGGATTATTGACCACCTCAATGAATGATGTCAACAATATGGCCAGGTAAGTGAGACCGGTGGAAGAATATGCCGTTAACTCGCACAAGAATGCATTCAAGTCGAGTAGTTCCAATTAAAAACCAGTCGGTCGTCTGTGCCAAACTTACCTTAGAACCAAATTTTGATGCAGAACCAATTGGGTTAGCCTACAATCCAGACTCTAACCTCTGAGCCTAATTAGGTCTTGCTTGATCGTGACTCGATCTTGACCCAGACTTAATCCTATTAGGCTGGTCAATTTAAGCATTGTTGATCCCATCTAACCAACTCTTGATTCGATTTGATCAACTGCTTAGACCTAATTGAGCTATCCAAGCCCGAACCCAGTATTATGAATATGTCTTAGATCTGAAATTCTCAATTTTAGACCTAATTAATATTCCATAAACTTAATTCTTAATTAAGTAGGGTTCATAAACAAAATATGCACAATAAATCCTAGGGTTTCAGGATCTAGGGTTTTGTAGAAAGTAAGTTTTAGATTTCTGATTAAGGACAAACACGCAGCACCCCTACACATCATAAGAACACCCCATCGAATGAAAAGAGAGGGCCTTTAAATCCTTCTTCGTTCTTATGACCGGACGGTCAAGAGGAATGCCTTAATCAGGAATATTCAATCCTACAAAACAGTATCAGATCTATATCATATATCTCATATACAAAGCAGATCTAATCATGGCATATTTTGCATACATCTCATGTATCGAATCATGCATATTTTTATATCTAAATTATCTCATAATAATCTAAAAATTAGATTTAAATTGATCTCATCAAAATAAACCCTAATCTAGACAACTATGTAGAACTATTCTACAACTAGTCTAGACATGCATCAATCACATCTCATATGATGTTTAAAATTAAATAATTTTATTTGCTATTTTTTTTATGTTATTATAACAATTATAATATCAAAAAATAGTAAATAAATAGATCTAAAATATGGGTTAATCAAATTAAATTGAAAACATGCAAGACTATTCTATAAACTATTCTATTTTAGAACTAGTCATGCATATTTTCTAATCTTAGATCCTAATCATTTAATTTTAATTTTTTTTTTCTAATTTTGGATCTGATCACATCTTATGTGACATCTAAAATCAATTATCTTCTAATTAAAATAAATTTAAAATCAGATCTAAATACTTTTAGAACCTAGGCTCTGATACTAGTTGAAGGGAAATCCTGATTTCCCAATCTAGGTTCGTTTAGATCTGGTCAGATCAAGAGATATATTTCCAAAAAAAAAAATTTTGATCTATATCAAATTTGAGATGTTTTAGATCTAATTTTTATTATTTTAATAAATAAAATAAGAATAAATTAAATCAAATTTAATTTACCTAATTTGGGTAATCCTATTATCCAATTGATGATCCTATTTGCAGCGGAAGGTTCTGGATCTAGCCACGCAAGCGACTGGTCTCTACCAGTCAAAGTTGGTTCTTAGAAGAACTCTAATTGAAATCCAAAAAGGAGATGGAGTCCTTGTCCAAAAAGGACTCCTAGGCACCTTCAACTTGGGCACACGCCTAGGTGGCGTGTGCCCTTCTCCTTGCCAGGTTCTGGCAGGGGGATAGGCCCCCACCAGCTCTCCAATAGGTGCATGACATGTGGTCAAAAGTCAAAGTGTCAATGGTCAATGTTTGACCAGTCAAAGGTAGACTTTTGACCAAAGTCAAAGAATAAGAAATGGCAGGTGACCAAAATGGCAGGTAGTGTCTTACAAATAAGACAACCTTTCTGACTTGGACAACCTCCTGTCAGACCATATGAAGGCCTCTGTTTGAGCACAAACTCCTTTGGCTCAGATAGGACAAACTTATTTATGATAGCAAAAGAAGAACGTTAGGTTCAATCGAGTGCTAGCACGATTTCCTTGAACCTAATTAAATCTCATTCAGATCAATTGAACTGGATCGGTTCAATTGATGATCACCAGATTCAAACCCTTGTTTGTGTGACCCAGTTAGGTGCAGTTCTGTATGGTAATGGGATATATCATGATCTCTATCATCGACATCATTGAAACTCCTTTTGATGGATCAGAACTCTTCTGATTCGAACAGCTAGAATGATCGATCATCTAAATCATTCTAATTGCTCCCAAAACCTACCAATGACACCTAGCAGTATATGGTGGCAACCCATCAGAGCTGAATGCGAACCTCTTGGTGCAGCTACCTATGTGATTAAGTTCTTCTATCTTGAGCCTCGATAAGATTAGGGTTAAGGTAAACTCGTCAAACCCTAGTCTCTATCATATAATGTAATCATTCGATTCGAGTCTGATGTGAAAATCTAAATAGAAACTCTTTCTATTATTTCACTCTACCATGGCCATGGACTTTTGGGACTTGATTCTCATGATTATCATAGGGCTGCTCCTCTACCACCGAGGTAGATAGATTCCATCTTGATGCAATCCAGTTCCTACAATGAACATGTTATAGCCAACATACACCTCAGGGTTCCATATGGCTAGGAGATCGAGTAATGGTGTAGTCAAACTATTATACCCTCAAGGTGAACTGTCGATGCACCTCAGGTCAAAGAACCAGACACACTACTGCAGCATCGAGTCAGTCATTGACGAGAAGGTAGACTCTCTAATGACTACTCGAGGTGGTCATGCTCAGTGCCCTCGTTCTCTAACGAGTACCTATACTCTCGCTCCGTTGTCTCCACACCGTAGACTCAAGACTCATATACTAAAGAGAAGCGATTGTACACCAACCTTCCAGATCAATCACCATCCTCGTGATGATCCTATGGTCGGGAGCATTTTATGAGTTAACAATGATTATTCATGTCTTAAATTTTCAACTCTTGAAAATATGAATTATCATTACCATTAACCCAAAGGATGTATCACAGACACTAAATACACATATGTGATAGAAAATAATCTATTTTATTAATATTAGTCAAAATTATAATTTTGCCCCTAGAAGTGTATTACAAGTGTCAGCCAATTCTGGCTTCTAGGGCACATATATCTAACACCACTAAAAGTGAAACTGCCCTACTTACCTGGCCACCCTAAAGAATAAGAAGGAGGCAGATCCTTCTAGAGGTATGCTTATTATTGAGTCTAACCTTATGATTTTTTTTGCATCCAGTTGGGTGCTTGACTCTGGTTCTAGTGCTCATTTGTGCACTTCCATGTAAGATCTTGAGGATAACAGGAGGCTGAGGGATGGTGAGATGATCCTAGACATCGAAAATAAAGTAAGAATTGCTATTGTGGCTGTGAGAATATATCCTCTTCGACTACCATCTAATTTAGACTTAGTATTAAAAGATTATTATTATGTGCCTGCAGCAAGCAGAAATTTGATTTCTGTTTCATGCCTAGCACTAGAAGGCTATGTAATTAGTTTTCTTAAGGACCATTGTAACATTCTTTATGAAAAAAGTAAAATTAAAAGTAATTTTCTTATTAACGATCTTTACCAGTTACATATATGTATATTTTTTAATATCAGTAAAAATGTGAATGCCAAAAATGACTAGGGATATCCAAAATAATAGGTATCTATGGCACCTAGACTAGATCATATAGTAGAAGATAGGTTAACAAATCGAAGAAAATCAGGCTATGAGTTCGTTGACTTATGAGTCATATCCAATTTGTGAATCTTATCTCATGGCAAATACTAAGCTCCTTTTTACGAGTGGGAAAATGTAGTAATTTTATTGTACATATCGTAATTTTGTAAAAATTCTGGATGTGACTGGAACTGTGGCTACTGTTATCCGTATATTGTGTGATGGTCCCAAGTATCGTGTATCATTGGTTTGAGAATATGAGTGAACAATCTGAAGAATCTGACGTATATGTCCTGAGTTTATGGTATTTTTTGGGGATAATTTTTGTAGTTCATGGAGAGACGATTGTAAGTTCTATAGTTTTTTGTTATTGTGTTAATTATGGTAGTTTATGCATTTATGATATATTTCAGAACATAGTAGAAAGCAAAACTAAAAAATTCATTAAGGTTCTTCGATCAGATCGAGGAGGTGAATACCTTAATCAGGAATTTCTGGACTATCTCAAGAAAAATGACATAGTCTCTCAATAGACTCCACCTAGAATACCTTAACTCAATGGAGTTTCAGAATGGAGGAACCGGATCCTATTAGATATGGTCTGATCCATGATGAGCTTCATAGACCTTCCTGATTTTCTTTGGGGATATAGTTTGTTAATTGCAATATATTTACTGAATAGGGTTCCTTCTAAAATCATTTCTACCACACCGTATGAGATATGGCATGGTAAGAAACCAAGTCTGAGTCATCTCAGAATTTGGGGTTGTCCGACTCATGTCAAAAGACAACAAGCGGACAAGTTAGACTTTAGATCCTTTAGAACTTGATTTATAGGATATCCTAAAGAGTCATTAGGATATTATTTCTACATTCCAGAAGATCATAATGTGATTATGAGTTGACATGCCATCTTTCTTGGAAAAATAGTTTATTCAGATAGCGGACATTGGAAGCAGATCAAGCCAAGAAGAAAGTCTCATTCTCTCTCTTTTTTTTGAGTAACCGGGCCTCTTTGCCTAAGCAAGCATTGAGTTTCGCGTCAAAAGGTGGGAAGGGCAAAGAAGCTCGTTGTAAAGCTAGTCTTAACTCGTAGCCTATTTGATTCGAGCTAGTAAGCCCGAGGGGTATTCTATACCTAGTGCCCTAAAGCCAACTGGTTTGGGAGTCATTGGCCCAAGACTCGCTACATGGATCAAATAGAAAGCTTAAGGAGTTAAGACACTCAATAGTGGTACAACGTTAAAAAAAAAAAAAAAAAAAAAATATTGGTTTCCCACCAAGTAACCGGGTCCCGTTGCCTAAGTAAGCAATGATATTCGCATCAAAAAGTGGGCAATGTGAAAATAAAAATTAATAAATGAAGGATGGAAGTAGCAATACACCTGCCTATATGAAATTAGACAAATCAGAGATAAAGGTAGGATAATTTAGAAAAAGTTCTGAAAAATTTAATGTTCTTTACTTAATTTTTCTATTGATAAGTATTAATACCCCAATGATATATCTCATTTAAGCTCTACTGAATATCAATGGCCATTTTGAAAATTGCTTAGGTAAAATTCGAAACTCTAAAGTTAAAAGGTATTTAAAACTAAATTCTTTCTTTACTCGAGGACGAGCAAAGCTTAAGTTGGGGGGTGTGATAAGCATCATAAATTCATCCAATAAAAGTATTAATTTATTAATTAATTTATATTAATTTTTAAAAATTATTAATCAATTTATATATAATTTTTAAAAATTCATATTTTTATTAATTAAAAAATTAATTAAAAAATAATAAAAATTAAAAAATAAAATTTTATTATCAATAGAAAGAGCTCATTTTTTTGATCACAACGAAATAAATTTCAAGTAAAACGGAGCTAAAATGGAAAAGATATGAATTTTTAAAAATATAAAATAAATAAAAATTAAATAAAAAAGAAAATGGCTCAGCCGGCTCCGCAAGCCGAGCCACCAAGCCAAGCCGAGCCACCAAGCCAAGCCAAGCCATCAAAGCCGACTCAGCCATTGAAGCCATCAGCCGGTCCACGATCCAGGCGTGGACCGCCAGCTCAGCAAAATCCGGCGAATCAGAGCTTGCCACGTGGTGGACCTAGACCCCTAAAGGGTCTACAGAAATTTATCGCGGCTCACAAGGGTAATTTAGTCTTTTCGCTCGGCAACAGAAGGCGCTGATTGGTTGCGGTGTGCGGTGCGGCCGGTCTACGCGGTCCATGGGAACAGTGATTGCGCGATCGGACGGATGTGGTTGTTTGCGGTCAGGATCGGACGGCTGTGGTTGCTTCCGAATTTTATTCAGCTACAGACATCACGCGGATCACCATCGGATGGCAGCGCTCGATCCAGGCGATGATCCGATGGTCCAGAAAGCTCCCGACGGTGATCAAACTCTCAGGCGCATGATTTGCGGCCAGATTTCCTCCATCAAGCGCGATCCAACGGCCAGAATTTAATCCGACCCGATCTGAGCTTGATCTGCATCCGATTTTGATGATTTTTGGACCGTTGGATTCCTATTGAATGGCTGGATTTTATCAGAATTTATCAGAGATGCATATCAGAGCTATTTTAATTCAAATTTTATTCAAATTTTGATGATTACAAAGGCCATTAGTCCCACATTGCCTTTAGAAGCAAAATATTCCAGCCCTCCTAGCTCTATAAAAAGGACCCCAGGCCTCCAAAAATCAACATCTCCGATCAAGGTGAAGCTTTGGTACAGGGCGAAGCCAGGCTATGGGTTAAAGGCTGCTTCGAAGCAACGGGTGCCGAGAAGAAGAGCCGAGCTTCTACACCATCTTTCTGCCAATGCCGATCCAAGATCAGAGATCAGGCTATTTTATTTTTTTAAATTTTATGTATTTAAATTCTAAAATTTTAATTAATAAAAATTTTATTTTTGCATTTTAATTTCTTGCTTTTTATTTTTATTATAATTTAATTTCTATATTTTAATTATTACTTTTTATTTTATTGCAAGTAGATGCTAAGATCTAACTAATAGATCTTAGTACCAAATTTAAATTTCTGCAGCTTTTAATTTTTATTTTCAATCTTCCGACTTCAGTTTTTATTTCAAAATTCAAATCATTTTCTTTTTCTTCTCAAAAAAATCAAAGATTTCAAATCTAAAAACACTACCTTCCCTGTGGATTCGACCCAACTCACTACTATCTTTGCATTTTCAATGATTTTAAGAAGTCGGATTAAACTGATAAACATGGTGTCTTAACGACAACATCACGTCCCTATCAAGTACTCATTTTAAAAGAAAAAAAAAATTATTTAACTTTAAAAAGAAGTCACTTATATTGCTTGATTTGTCCATCTTTGTTTTGAGGATTTATATGACCGTTGACTTGCCCATTCATATATTACCTAGTTTGATTATACCATCTTATAATTAATTGGTATCTAAAAAATACTTTGCTTTACTTGTTTATTTTTAAAAAATAATTGATATAAAACTATCTTTTTCTCAAGTATACTTTACTCGATACCATACATTGCTTCAATATATTTTTGATATGATATTTTTTGAAATAAATCTGAAAAAAATGACATCCTATAAGAATGTAAATGATTGATCCTTTTCAATGAAAGAAAGCAATAAAGTTTACCTTATGCTTATCCCAAATCATTGAAAAGCTTCAACACTCTAAAATTTTTAAAACTCAAGCTCTTCCATAATTGAATTTGAGAATCTATTTAATATATCCAATATTATTCAATAGGAAGTGATGTGCTTATAAATCTACATTGATCAAAAAAATAAAGATAATTTTTTCTGGATAGTTGCTATTTGGATTGAATTTCAAAATATTTGATACTAAGAAGAATTAAATTGATTATTTTCTATTTTAAATGGAATGTTCTTAAAAGATATAGGTTCAAACTTTTTTCAATTTGTATCAAGTAGAACTTTTCAAGAATACTATTATAATTGGTATCCTAATTCTCATAATTGATATCAAGTAGTTTACTCTTGCCTTAAACTCTATTGTTTTATCTTTTGGCAAAAGGAGAAGATTGTATTGGTCTTAAATTTGATTTTTTATGGTTGATATGATATCATTTGAGATAAATTTGAAGAATTTCATATCTTTTCTAAACTTAATTGAGTAGTATTTCTTAAGAAAATAAAGATCGAAATTTAAATTTAAAAAAAATAAAAAAATACTCTCTATGAATTGGTTTACATGATCTATTGATATCAATTCAAAATAATCTATCAAAATAATTTGATATGAGTTTAATCGATTCATCTTTCTTGATCAAAAGCTTTAACAATTGGTATCAAATAGGCCATTATTGCTTTATACTCTATTATTTTATCTTTGGCAAAGGAAAAGAATGCATTGTCTCAAATCTATTTTGCAGAATATATGATTGACATTATTCCTTAAGATAAATTATAAGATTGATACCTTTATGCTTCAAATTGATTGATACCTCTCAAGATAAGAAAGAAATAATTTTCATAGATTTTCTTTGTATCAAGAAAAATATCTAACACATTTGCTATTTAAGTTATTTTTCTAATAGGTATCAAAATTGGTAAAGAGATATTTATTTTTATAATTGATATCAAATAATCTTCTTCTCAAATGTATGTTGTATTGATAACATGTTTTACTTTAATTTTGTTTGAATACTATGTATTAGGACCATATATTTACTCTGATATTTTCATAATATCATTTTTGAATTTTGGGGGAGTTATGAGAAAGTGATGAATCTAAAATTTATGAAAAGAAAGTGATGAATGTTGAAATATATCATGCTATGAATTGAAATTATTTTAAAAATTAGCATGACTTAATAGCTTCTCCTTATCAATTATTCATTTGAGAAACTTAAATCAATATAAGTTTAATTAACTATGAATGTCCTTGTTTGTAAAAGTAAGGGGGAGAACATTTTTTAAAAAAAATGATCATTTAATTGAAATGACCTTTAAAATTAAAAATATCTTTTAATTTTAGAAAATCTAAATTTAGTAGTTAAATTCATGTTAAATGTGCTTGATTTGAAATAAAGAAGGGGAGAAAGTTGAAAAGTAAATTGATCTAACTAAAAATATGAAAAATAAGGGGAGAGATAATTTCTAATTTATTTTGATTGAAAATTTTAATTAAATTGAATCAAGAAAAATTAAATATGAACTTAAATTCTCAATAAACTTATGTTCTTAAATTGAGCTTTCAGATATTTATTCAATTTGACATGCATGCTTTTGTTTATCAAATCATTTTTGATAACTCTTTAGAGTGAAAAATGAGTTTGAGACATATTCTTACTCCAAACAGATTGATTTTGATACATTCTTATAATTTTGAAGCTCATTGATAAATATAATACTAAACTTTTCATGTGCCAACTTGTAAACTTGATTTGCAAAATCATTTTTGGCAAATGATTGGAGCTAAATTAATTTTTTTGTAAATTCCTTCTCAAAAATAAATTTCTAAACTCAATTTTAAAACTCATTTAAAAATTTAAATTTGATTCTAAATTTTTGATGTGCATTGCAAAATTCTTATGAATTATTTATTTTGAAATAATTTTTACTCAAAGCAATGAATTTGAATTTAAGCTAATTTTTAAAAAATAAAAAAAAATATTCATTCAAAAGGAAAGATGATTTCTTTGATTTAACTTTATGAATTTGATACATCTCTCAATTTAATATGTTGATATTGATTTTGATGATTTTTTCTTGTTCTTTTTCAAGAGCTTTTTGATGTTGTCAAAAAGGGGGAGAGGTATATTGAGTATATGCTTAAAGAATTAATATTTAAGAAACTTAATGAATTTCGTGCTTGGAACCTTAATACTCATTGATTTGGATTGAAATATTATTTTGTTATGAGTATATAAATTATGTGAAACATTAATTGAAGCTTTCATAAAGTGTGTGGGCATTTATGTTTATGTATATTATTACTTCATGACTTATACTAGCCAATTTATTGAAACACATTAAATTATATTTTTATGCATATACTCAAAGTTTTGTCATCATCAAAAAGGAGAAGATTGTTGATCCTAGTTTGATTTTGATGATAACAAAAGTATTTGAGTATAAATTAATAAATTTCTAATGATGTTTGTGAGGATGTGTAGTTATAAATTTTAAGAGCTCACAAACTTCAAATATTTTCACTCATCCAAATGGAGATTCATCACTCAAGATTTTAGAGAAGAAATTCTAGAATGGATACATCTTTCAAAAGGTTAAAATAAAGATTAAATCAAGATAAAAAGGATAAGTCTAGCCTACAAAAAAATTCAAAAAAAAAAGGATCACAAATGATCTTTGGCTTGCATGGCACGCAAACTGGGCCGATCCAATCTGAGACTGAGCCAACCTAATCCCAGTGGAAGCAAAAGATAGAAAGTACAGAAAGCAATTTTTCAATACCTATGGGACTGAGCCAACCCAGCTATAAATTGAGCCGACCCAGTCAAAAGTTGAGCCGATCCAGTGATCGTAATAGCTAGTTTTCTATAGCTTTTTCAAATGGTCATTTCTCCACTCCAATAGCTATTTCAAGGCTTCCAATAGCTAGAACTGATCTTAAAGCTATCATAAAGAGTATAAAAGGCTAGAGAAATATTTAAAAAGGAAGATTAAGAGATTTTAAAGAAAAAATATTTTAGATTTGAGTGAAATTCATTGCACATCAAAAGAAGAGAGAAAAGAGAGGAACCAAGTACTGATTTCAAAGGGCTTTCAACGTCAATCTTCACCATCATCTCCAACATCCTCTCAAGCTTCAAAGAAGAGTCTTCAAGCTTCAAAAGAGTCAATCAATCAACCACTTTTTGGTAGATCAAAAGAGTTTATTTATGATTTTTGGTTTTGTACTAAAATTACTTATCTTTGTATTTTAATTTGTTTACAAGTTTCTTTGAGAGAAAGAAACTTGAGGTGAAGACTCATCCAAGCCATGAATTGGACATTGTGTAGGTTTTGATTGGTGAGTCCAAAAAATCAACTAGAGTGATAGTGAGCCCAAAAAACTATCAGTGTAAGGTTGTGGTTGGTAATCTAGAAAATCAATTGGGTTGATAGTGAGCCCGAAAAACTATTGGTGTAAGGTTGTGGTTGGTGATCCTAGAGAATCAACTGAATTTGTTTGTGATCTTGGATTAAAACAAACACACTGTAGTAAGAGATTATAGTAGAATTCCCAAGGGGCTCTTGGGGAGTGGATGTAGGTGAGAGGGTGCACCAAATCACTATAAATTATTTTGTATTTGTGTTGTATCTTTTCTCTCTTATCTTGCATACTTTCAATTTTTGCTTAACTTGATTAAATTCTTGCATAGCCCTAATTATATTGTGATTCCATTGTTGCTTGCATTATATACATCTCAAATACACAACTTAGCTTAAATAGAAGCACATACTTGCTTAAACTTTAATTTGGTTTAAATTTTTCTTAAACAATCCAATTCACCTCCTCTCTTGGGTTGCTACATTTCTGTATAACAATAGGATTGACCACTCGAAGAGTTTGGAGGTAATGCATCACTGTATTTCAATTTAGCAAAATCTTGGCTAGGATAATTCATGAGATATATTTGATATTTTAAAATATAATATGGATGACTTATTTAGGATTGACAGTTAAATCCTGAGTCATCCTATGAGCAATTATAATTAAGAAGATGAATTATATAGAAACCATATCTACATGGATTTTAAGAATGTTGCTTTATACATTCGACCTATCCGACCATCGGGTACCATTGCTAGATGGTTACTTTGATTGGTACAAAAATTTATTTCTATGCTATCAGCTTAGGTTCAAACCTACGGGGTCACACATATTATAGATCTCGATCCAATCGGATGGTTGATCAATGATTGAGAATTATTTTAGGATTAAAAATTCAATATGATTGATGTTTGACCTAATACAAGTATTGCTGGAGGATTAATTAGCAAACAGATTGCTAATTTCCTCAATTTGATTGAGCAATTGGACCAAGATCAAGTCTATTTGCATGTGATTCAATTAGATTTGATTTGGGCTTGATTAGATCAAGTCCAATTGGTTTATTGAAAAAGTCAATTGTAAGGAAGAATAATTCTCAATTGAACTAGGACTTGAGTGGACCTAATTTCTAATTTAATTAAAAAATTAAATTAAATTTAATATAATATAATTAAATTTCTAATTGGATTAGGAACACTATTAAATAGGTTGCATCAAGCACTATTTTAATTGGGCTAAAGATTTGGTTTGACTAGTCAAAGCATGAAGTCCTAGTTAGACTAGGACTCCACCCTTGCACCTCCTTCCCTTTCTCCATGCCCTTCCCATGAATTTTTTCATTAAAAATCTGATTTCTAGAAAGCTTCCACACCTATCCTTGCCCCCATATCCCTCTTTGATGATTTGTGATTTTGGATTTGATCAAAACTAAAAAGAAGTGATGATCTAGACTTTATTTGATAGAGTTTGGACAAACCCAAAACTCTTATCCATTATGGTGCCAATTAATCTGATTTTTTTCTAATTTTTTTGTGAAAAAAAAGAGGATTTAATTGTACACTAAACATTTGGAATGCATGCCAAAAGAGTTTGAGAAGGCGCCCAAAAGTTGGGTGCCCCAATCCTTGTCCTATTTCAACTCTCTATCTAGGTATTTGACCTAGATAGGGACTCTTCTCTAACTTTCTATTTAAAGGGAGTTAAGCCATGAAATTTGGAGATATTTTAGATCTAAGAGAGAGGGCTTAGGTGTGGAGACCTTGGGCATATCAGGATATAGGGCATGGGATTTTGTAAAGTAATAAATTATTGTGCCTAGGTGAGAGGAAAGGGCCTAAAGAAGAAGGGTCTTCTCTTGGATTTTGTTTCAGATGTTCTTCCATTAATTTTTGAGAATAGAACATGGGAAGAAGGCTTTTTCTAGATCCTTCCTTCTTCTTTTTTGATCCTTGAAGAGTTCAAGTCAATTGAAGAAAGAGATTCGGCATCAATCGTCGATGAAGGATCGGCATAGTACTGGCATACTTTGCTAATTTCTAGATTATTGTACTTCAGATCGTGATCGAGGCTTCGTGTGGACTTCTCCTAGAGGCTAGATGTGTGTGCAGCTCAAAGTGACAATCTTAGCCTCAGATCAATAAGTTGAGATCCTGACTTGCAAAAGGTAAGAGAGATTCTATCTCTTTCTCTTACTAGATCAGATCTAGTTTTCCTATTTGATGTTGATATGATCAACATCATGATTTTATATTTTATTTAATTTTTAGATTTATATACATGCTTTAATCATATTATTAGATCCTGGATCTAGGATTTATTTACATATTTCATAGATTAATTGGATTAATTTGTAGCTTCCATTGTTAGAATTTTGAAAAAGTTTCAAAATACATGCTACAAATCCTAGGTTTTTCCTTCAATTGGTATTAGAGTCTAGATCTTTTTTATATAATTTTTTTATATATTATAAATCTATTATTTAGATTAGATCTAAATCATAATTTGATATTAAATTAGAAAATAAAAATTTTAGATCGCATGGATTGATCTTATAAGGTTATCCTATTGTAAGATTTACCTCTTATAGTGGAGAGGTTGTCCTAATACGTGTTGATCTAAAATCCTAATCATAATAGTTTAAAATAGATATAAAAGATTCTATGATTTAATTAAAAGTATTTCAGTCCAATTTTTATGATCATAAATATGTTAGATCTGATCTAAGGTGATTTATTATTGTTTAAAATTAAAATTATTTCAAATATATGTACATAATCATGAATATGTTTAGATTCGATCTAAAGTAGATTCATGTTTATATTATTTATTATTTACATATTGATTATGAATTAAATATGCAACTTGGTTGATAGAACCATGTTGTAAAAGTATTTTATAGACATGAAAATCATTTTCAAAATTCAAACCCGAACCCTTAGCCCAAAACTTAATTAAGAGTTAAAAATTATTTTGATTAGGATCTAGGATTATGAATCCTAAGATAAATCATTACATTTTGGTTAGTGGATTAGAGTCAATTAGATCCATTAATTGGATTAGACCTATGTTTAGATTAAAGAATGGACTTAATTAGATAATTAACTAACTCTAATCAAATATTGTCTTAGATTATGTCAAGATCTCTTTAGATCAATTACAATAATTGTAGTTGGTCAAGTCTATATCTTTAACGAGAATCAAAATGGACTTGATTTTTGGCTAAGCAGTCTAGCCCAAAATGTTGGGTTGATCCAATTAAAATTAATTAACTAGTTGGTGTCTAAGATAAGTAAGGTAGCTTCGACTGGTGGTCTTTAATTGGGAGCTACTCACACTGATTCGATCTTTGATGAGTTAATGGCATATCCCTCCCATCGATCTTACTTACTTGGCTTTCTTAGTAAAATTATATTTTGATCAGATCACTTAACAATTCGAGCTAACCCATGTCAGCTAGGTAAATTAGTGTGACTGATTTAGGTGCTTTTAGACTAGCCTATCTAATGGTCTTCCTTAATCTGAATTGGTGAAGTTAGTGGGAGGATCATGATTAGCCGGTTCATCTGATTCACTTCACTTAAAGTAAATTAATTAAATTTTCTAAAATTATTAGGTTCTTAAAAATAAAATAGTTATGGTGATAACCAGATCATAGCCTCCCATGAAGTGAGTAATAATGGATCCATTAGTTAGATAATTATTAGAGGCACAAAGGCCTGGTGCTTATCAGCTAATGGAATTATCATTCATAATATAATTTTTTGGCCGTGTCAATCTAAATGGTGATTAGGTTAACCAACCAAAGTTGGGCTTAATCATTCATTGATTAGATGGACCAAGTATGGTCATGTTAATGGTCGAACCTAACTAGACGTTTTAAGAGGAGGCCAAAGCCTACTAATTAGGGACTGGGGCAAATTTAAATTATTAGAAGTTGTTTATAGAAATAATTAGTTATGAATATCCCATAGATGTACATGGATTGGCCGGCCAAAGTTGGGCTTGTGTATAGTCTATGTGGATTCTAGTACACATTAAGAAATTAGGATAATTCCTCGAATTGGAGGTAGAGACTATCAATTCGAACAAAATAGTAGGAGAATCTTCTGATTAAAACCTAAATCTTTAGATTTAATAAATTATTTACTAATTAGATCTTGATTTTCTTTATGTAGTTATGGCTATTACCTATCGCTTCGATCATTGTTGGACAATGATAAGTTGGTGGGATCTAACTTTGGTAGCTGGTATCGAAAGTTGAAGATTATTCTTGAGCATGATGGATCTTATACATTCTAATAGATACAGCACCTAAGGAACCAGCCCAGAATGTACATGGCATGGTTAGAGACACTTATCAAAAATGGCTCAATGATTGAACTGTGGTGTGTTGCATCATGCTGGTGACTATGAGCGATGAGTTTAGTTCCAAGTTCGAGTCAGCCCAGCTAGAAGATATGCTTCAAATATTGAACGAGTCTTTTGGCACTCTTGATGATGTTGAGAGGTATAAGACTAGTTGTGCCATCTTCAACTCTAAGATGAGGGATGGAGCTTTAGTTACTGATCATGTATTATACATGATCGAGTTGTTTGAGTATATGAGCAAGCTTGGCTTTTTCTTGCATGAGCAGCTAGAGAAAGATGCTATTCTGAACTTGTTGCCTAAGTCTTATCTCTCTTTACTTACTCATTATAGAATAACAAAGCCTAAAGTCAATTATCATGGATTACTAGGATTACTTCAAAACATTGAAAAGGATCACCAGCTCCTCAAAGAGTCTATGAATCTAGTGGGAGGATCTTCTTCTAGTTCTTGACCCTTTAAGAAAGGAAAGAAAAATAAGAAGAAGAAGTCCAAGAAAGTGCAAGTTCAGGTTAGGACATCAGTACAGGGTCAGACCAAGAAAACTAAGCTCGATAAGAGTAAAGCAGAGTGCTTCTTTTGTAAGAAGCGGGGGCATTGAAAGAGAAACTATCCTAAGTACATTGTCTCCTTGAACCTGAACAGGTCAAGAAAGAAGCAAATTATTGTTGAAAAAGGTACTTATATGATAACTCCTTATAATTTCTCTATTTACGATATTACTGACTAGGTATTAGATACCAGAAGCCCTTACCATATTTGTAATTCATTGCAGAGGTTGCAGGTTAGTAGGAGATTCGAGTAAGGTAAAAGATTCCTAAATGTTATAGATGAAAGACAAGTTCTAGTTCTAGCATTAGAAATCATGAAAATTATATTTAAGTCTCATTCCATTATTCTTAGTGATTGTTATTTTTATCCTAATTTCTTATTAAATATAATTTTTGTAGGCTTTTATGCCAAGAACAATTATAAAATTTCAATAAAAAAATAATTTTGTGACATCATTTTGAATGATGTTACAATCTTTTCTGGATATTTAAGCAATGGTATCTATAAAATATTACAACATTTTAATGTAGTCTACTCCATAGGTAAGCATTCTAGATTAGATAATGTGTCTGATATCTACTTATCGCACTATAGGCTAGGTCACATCAACAAGAATAGGATAAAGATGTTGACTCAAGAGGAAATCCTTAAAGTTGGTGATTATGAATCACTTCCAATCTATGAATCTTATCTTCTTGAAAAAATAACCAAGTCACCTTTTAATTGAAAAGATGAAAGAACCACTAAGTTCTTAGGTCTAGTACATACTGATATATGTGGATCCATAAGCACAGGTGCTAGAGATGGATATTTCTACTTCATCACTTTCATAGATGACTTATCCAAGAATGGATATGTTTATTTGATGAAACATAAGTTAAATTCATTTAAAATATTCAAATGATTCCAAAATGAAGTAGAAAAATAAATTAGAAAGAGCATTAAAACTCTTTGATTTGATCGAGGAGGTGAGTATCTTTTCGATAAGTTTCTCACATATTTAGGAGAGAATGGGATTCTATCATAATAGACTCCTCCAAGGACACCACAGCATAATAGTTTGTCTGAAAGAAGAAATCAGACTCTGTTAGATATGGTCCAATCCATGATGAATTTTGCTAGCTTACTAATATCCTTCTAGGGATATGTACTCGAATCAACTTGCTATCTTTTAAAAAGGGTTCTGAGTAAGTCTATAGTTAAAACTCCATATGAGATATGGATAGGGTGCAAGGAGGAAAGTTCCAAGTCTTACTAGGATTCTTATTTTGACTTGGTCCAACATGGTTTCTCAAATCAAATCAAATTAGAATTAATTCAACCCAATTAAATTAGATCATAAATAAATTAAGAACTTAACTAAATTAGATTTAATTTTAATTTAATTTTTTAATCAAGTTAGGAAATTGGGTTGACCCAAGTCCTAGTTGAACTAGGACTAGTTCTTTCGCGCACTTCACTTATCCAATAAACCAATTGAACTTGATCCAATCAAGCCCAAACCAAATTTAATTAAATCATATTGAATTAAACTTAATCTTAACTTCTGGCTTAATCAAATTAAGTCAATTAGTAATCTAATTGCTAATTGATCCTCCTGCAATACTTGCACTAAGTTAAACATCAATCGTATTGATTGTTTAACCCTATAATGATTCTTAATCGTTGATCAACCATTCGATCAAATTATAAACTCTAATATGTGTGATCTCATAGGTCTGAACCTAAACCAGTAGCACAAAAATAAATTTCTATACTAATCAAAGTGACCATCTAGCAATGGTACCCAATGGTCTAACAGATCGAATGTGTAGAACAACATCCTTAGAACCCATGCGGATATAGTTTTCATATAATTCATCCCCTTGACCAAAATGCTCGTAAGATACCTCAAAGTTCAAGTGTCAACTCTGATAAGATTATCCATATCATATTTCAAAATATCAAATCCATCTGATGGATTATTCAGGCCAAGGTTTTGCTATATTGAAATATAGTGATACATTTTTCTCCAACTCTTGGAGTGGTCAATTCCATCTTGATCACACTCTGACTTTATAAGTACTTGACTGTGCTTAGAAGCCTTCCATTATTGAATTAGAAATTTAGTTTATCCAATACCAAAGCATACTAAGTTGCTTGCAAGTCACTGAGGTGATCTCAGGTCTAAGGGACACTTATACCTATATTCCATCAGAGGCATTCTCGATAGTAGAATGCTCTAGAGTTGGTCATGTTTAATGATGATGTACCCCTACATCTCAACTATACACCATACCAATGTCTTCACACTCCTTGGTTAAGAGGACAACCAACCTATATGGCATACAGCGACCTATGTTCGTTAGATGTTGTCATCCTTATTAATAGCCTATCATTTGGTTGTGAACAATTTTAAGGACTAATTGCTAAATTCTCTCTTTATCAAAGCTAAATAATCCTAAGGACTTCATCACAATAATAGAGTTCATTAGAAGATGAATACTTTATAATAAAAAATATTAAAAATATATTTTATTTATTAATGAATCAATTATAGATACAATGTAACTCAACCATCAATAGGTTGACGATTGGCTTTGGAACATATTTTTCAATAACTTTTACTTATCTTAAAGCCACTCGACACGGTATCTAATACCCATCTTCAACTTGTGGTTGTCAAATTTCTTTATTGCTAGGGCTTTAGGGAAGGGGTCGGTCAGTTTCTTCTTTCCATCGATCATCTGAAGATCGATGTCACCCGATGCTGCGATGTACTTTACTACTTGAAACTCTTCCATATACACAGCTTTCTTCACGGCATCTGATGCTGTGATGTACTTTGCTTCGCAAATAAAGTCTGTCATAGTATACTACTTAGAACTCTTCTAGTAGATAGCTCCACCATTTAGAGTAAAGATATATTCTGACATACTTCTGCTGTCATTACGGTCAGATTGAAAGCCAGAGTCTGTAAACCCCATAAGTTTCAGATCTAACTTGCCATAAACCATCCATTAGTTCTTAGTATTTCTCAAATACTTAAGGATTGTTTTAACCACTTTTCAGTGATTTTCTCTAGGATCAGACTGGTATCTACTTACTACTTCTAGTAGGTATGCCACCTCTGGTTTTGTACATGTCATGACATACATGATAAATCCCACTGCCAAAGCATATGGGACTCTACTCATATGCTCTCTCTCTTTAGAAGTTATCGGACAATTCTTCTTAGAGAGAAATTTGATGGTCTATCATGAGATAGCCCTTTTCAAAATTCTCCATGCTAAACCTCTTCAACACAGTATCTATATACATGGACTGAGATAACCCAAGCATCCTTTTAGATCTATCCCTATAGATCTTCATCCCTAGGATGTAGGATGCTTCACCCAAGTCCTTCATGGAGAACTATGATTACAACCAGACTTTTATTCCCTATAGTGCAGGGATGTCATTTTCGATTAAGAGAATGTCGTCCATGTACAAGATAAGGAATACCACTAATAGACCATTTATCCATTTATAAATACAGAGCTTTTCTCCATTCTTAATGAAGTCATATGTTTTGATCATCATATCAAAATGCATATTTCAACTCTGAGATGCCTGTTTTAATCCATAAATGGATCTTTGAAGCTTGCACACCTTGGACTCATCTATGGATATGAACCTCTCAGATTGTATCTGAAGAAAAAATTTTATTTTCCCGGCATAGGATCATTCAGATTTGATTGGATCTAAAGAAATATTTTAAAAAAAAAATTTATGATCCTAATCAGATCTGAGACATCTCAAATTTTATCCTAAAGATCTAATATTAAAATTATAAAATAAAATTAAATTTGATTTAACTTCATACCTTATTTTGGATAATCAGATTATCCTTTGATGATCCTGATTATTCCTGAGGTTCTGGAAGGAGTCATGCATGTGCCTGGCCTCTACTGGTGTCCACTCAAGTAGGATCTGGAGGTCTTTTTCTTCTAAATCAACTCTTCAAAAATCAGATCTAGATCTAATCTTGAAGTTCTTCAAACCTTCTTTTGAAGAAGCAACAGTCATCTCTTTCAGCAGTGCTACCTTTTTCCTGATCTGGGTGCCTTTCTTCCTTGGATGACACTTGAACCATGCCCAACTCCTTAGACACGGAGAGAGGAGAGAGAGGATCAGATGGGGCATGGAAGAGAGAGAGAGGCAGTCTTGGGGTGTGAGAATTGAGCAAAACTTTTTAACCCAAGGTGCAGACAGGGTTTAAATAGATCCTACTGTGCCATGTAGTGCCACATTATCCTGGCCAATCAGAGGCCTTCATTCAATTAGATCTAAATATGATTGATGGGATGATATCATCCAATCCAATCAGATGAGAGTCCCTCAAAAATCCACATAGGTGGCACCAAGACTAGATAAAATAAAACTCTTTGGCGCCTAGGTATTTAAAACCATCAAGAAACCCTTGAGTCCCATCTATATGGGACTCCATCCCTTATCCATATGGGGCACATGCCTAGGGTGGCATGCACCCTCTCTCTTACCTCTTTCAGCAAGGGGACAAGAGCCCCAGGGGCTCTCCTATAGGTGTATGACACATGGCCCTATGTCCAAGTGTCCAGGATCAACTGTTGACCTATGTCCAAAAATAGGAATTAGCAGGTGACAGAAATTGGTAGGTATTATCTTAAATCTATCTAATGAATTAAGATAATCCTTTTCTGATCTGGACAAGCTCCAGTCAAACTAAGATGAGGTTCCTGAGTGAGCCCAAACAAATTTAGCTCAACTGAGATGAACCAAAATAATTACAAAAGAAGAAAGTTTGGCTCAATCGTGTGCTAGCATGATTTTCTTGAACCTAATTGGACCTAATCCAAATCAATTGAATTGGGTTAGTCAATTGATGACATCCAAACCCAAATCTTTGTTTGTGTGATCTAGTTAGGTTCAGTTCCATATGGTAATGATGAAGGAAAAATCTAGTTTTCTGAATCAGATTCGTTCAAATCTGATTGGATCAATAGAGATATTTTAAAAATTTTCTCTTTTCAATCCAGATCAGATCTAATTTTATAGAACTAATAAAATAAAATAAAAATAAATTAAAATAAATTTAATTTATATCTTATTATTGGGTAATTAGATTATCCTCTGATGATCCTGCTTATTGTCTGAGGTTCTGGATCTAGCCACGTAAGTGCCTGGCCTCTACCGGTATCCACTTGGACTAGATCTAGATCCCTTTATCACCTTAAAACAGATCTGATTAATTTGGAGGACTTTAAAACCTTTAAAGATAGAAGTTCTGCTGATTTCCTTCTGACATCTGTACTGGGCCCTGATAAGTATCATAAATTCACCAATAAAAGTATTAATTTATTAATTAATTTATATTAATTTTTAAGAATTATTAATCAATTTATATATAATTTTTGAAAAATTCATATTTTTATTAATTAAAAAATTAATTAAAAAATAATAAAAAAATAATAAAAATTAAAAAATAAAATTTTATTATCAATAGAAAGAGCTCATTTTTTTGATCACAACAAAATAAATTTTAAGTAAAACGGAGCTAAAATGGAAAAGATATGAATTTTTAAAAATATAAAATAAATAAAAATTAAATAAAAAAAGAAAACGGCTCAGCCGGCTCCGCAAGCCGAGCCACCAAGCCAAGCCAAGCCATCAAAGCCGACTCAGCCATTGAAGCCATCAGCCGGTCCACGATCCAGGCGTGGACCGCCAGCTCAGCAAAATCCGGCGAATCAGAGCTTGCCACGTGGTGGACCTAGACCCCTTAAAGGGTCTACAGAAATTTATCGCGGCTCACAAGGGTAATTTAGGTCTTTTCGCTCGACAACAGAAGCGCTGATTGGCTTGCGTGTGCGGTGCGGCCGGTCCACGCGGTCCATGGGAACAGTGATTGCGCGATCGGACGGATGTGGTTGTTTGCGGTCAGGATCGGACGGCTGTGGTTGCTTCCGGATTTTATTCAGCTACAGATCATCAATCGGATCACCATCGGATGGCAGAAAACGCTCGATCCAGGCGATGATCCGACGGTCCAGAAAGCTCCCGACGGTGATCAAACTCTCAGGCGCATGATTTGCGGCCAGATTTCCTCCATCAAGCGCGATCCAACGGCCAGAATTTAATCCGACCCGATCTGAGCTGATCTGCATCCGATTTTGATGATTTTTGGACCGTTGGATTCCTATTGAATGGCTGGATTTTATCAGATTTATCAGAGATGTATATCAGAGCTATTTTAATTCAAATTTTATCAATTTCTTTATATTTTGATGATTACAAAGCCATTAGTCCCACATTGCCTTTAGAAAAAACTATCCAGCCCTCCTAGCTCTATAAAAAGGACCCCAGGCCTCCAGAAATCAACATCTCCGATCAAGGTGAAGCTTTGGTACAGGGCGAAGCCAGGCTATGGGTTAAAGGCTGCTTCGAAGCAACGGGTGCCGAGAAGAAGAGCCGAGCTTCTACACCATCTTTCTGCCAATGCCGATCCAAGATCAGAGATCAGGCTATTTTATTTTATTTTTTTCTTTTTAAATTTTATGTATTTAAATTCTAAAATTTTAATTAATAAAAATTTTATTTTTGCATTTTAATTTCTTACTTTTTATTTTTATTATAATTTAATTTCTGCATACTTTAATTATTATTGCTTTATTTTATTGCAAGTAGATGCTAAGATCTAACTAGTAGATCTTAGTACCAAGTTTAAATTTCTGCATTTAATTTTCCTTTTAATTTTTATTTTTAATTTTCCGACTTCACTTTTGATTTCCAAAAACTCTTTTTTCTTTCTTTTTTTTTTTTCAAAAATCAAAGATTTCAAATCTAAAAATACTACCTTCCCTGTGGATTCGACCCGACTCACTACTATCTACGCATTTTTCAATGATTTTAAGAAGTCGGATTAAACTGATAAACACGGTGTCTTAACGACAACATCGCGTTCCTATCAAGTTTTTGGCGCCGTTGCCGGGGAAGGTTTTTGATTTTTGATTTTGATTTCTTTGATTTATTTTAAAAAATTAAAAATTTTTTGGCAAACGCACCAAGTTTTTGGCGCCGTTGCCGGGGAAGGCACGGATATTAAATTTTTGATCTCTTTGATTTTTCTATAAATAAATTATAAATAAAATTTTTATTTTCTTATAAATATTGCTTACTAATTTTTTTTATTATTTTGTAGAAAAAAATTAAAGAACAAAAAGAATCAGAAGTTTTGCTTGGTGAGATCAATCCTAACCCTAGTCCTCTTTTCTTTTTATTTTATTTATTTATTTATTTTATTTTTAAATTAATTTTAAAAAAATATTCATTTAAACCTAATTAAAAGCCTCATGATAAGATTAGAAATCCCTAACTGCTTTAGAGCATGCATCATATTAGTTTTATTTTTATTTTTATTTTTATTTTTTTTTTTTGGTGATTGCTGGAGGCAAGGTAAGCCTTTCAGAATTCAATTAGTTGCATGCATCTAGTTTAAATTGCATAGAAACCCTTTGATTGAATTTTTTTTTTGCATATTCATATTAAATCAAATTAAGGGCACAACCCAATTAAACAAGATAAGGTGGGGATTTGATCACCCTTCCTTAGCCCACAAACAACCAACCAGCATCCTGCATTGACCTAAGCCTTTAATTTTAAAATCAATTAGACATCAACCCTAGGAACTCGAGCTCAATAGGACAAGGAATCCTAAGAGTTGAACCGGGTTAGGATAAGTCAATTTGACTGGTGTCTAGGAAAGTGGTTCAGGGACGATTGGGCCCGAAGGAAGGTGGTTTCTAATTGGTTCCGTTCGCTTACCTGGCCAAGCACAATTGGTGTCTAAGGCAAGCAACGGGGGGACTCCCACCGACCTTACACTTACCTGGCTAGTTGATTGGCTAATCCTACACTTGGAGGGCTTGAAGGTGACCTTGGCAGTTAGGAGCTGTCTAGATCTAGGATAACCCTTAGTCAGGATTGATTGACCAACTTGATTGCTAACCAACATCAAACCTAATTAAACCTAATTCTTCTCTCTCTTCTTCTTAGTTCTAGGACTCCTTAGGACCTCTTCTTTAGAACTCTTCTTTCTTTCTTCTTCTTTCTCCTCTAAAAAAAAATAAAATAAAATAAAATAAAAATTAAATTAAACTAACTAAAAAATATTAAAAATAATAATTAAATTAAATTAAATTAATAATTAATAAAAATAATTAAAAAAATTAATTTTTAATATAATAAAATAATAAAATATAAAAAAATTCTAAAAAAAAATTTTTTGAACAATACGTTAGGGTTGCATAATACATATTAGAAAATTACTTTATTGATCTAGTTGAACCATACATTAGGGTTACACTAATACATGCATGGTAGGAAATCACTTTTTCTGATTTAGTTGAACTTAATTGAATGGTTGATTCACATTAAACATAATAATCAAATGGCTAATATGAATCTAATAGTCCAAAAATTTAGATAAAGTTGACCTTCTTGCTCAGAAAATAGATCAACTCCTAACCCTAGGTCAACAATCTCCTGCACAATTCACATCATCTTCTAATTATCAGGAGAATTATTCAATCTGTGCTAGTCCAACCCATCATGTAAGTGAATGTCCTATGACTGCACAGTTTCCATATTTTATCCAAGAACAAGTTCAAGCTACTCAAGGATACTCCAAATTGATTAATGACCCATTTTCAAATTCATATAATTCAGATTGGAGTAACTTTAATTTTTCTTGGACATCCCAACAGACTCAGGCTCAGACCCAAATTTCACTTGAGCAAAATTATCAAAATTATGCCTATAATAATGGTCAGCCTAGTCAGTTTAACCAGCCATCATATTATAATCAGCCTTCATACCCACCTCCTCAACAGACCAATCTAGCTGATGATAGATTTAACCAACTTCAACAATTAATTCTAACTCAACAGCAATCTATCGCCAGACTAGAAGCTCAAATAGGATAATTAGTTGAGTCTAACATGAGGAGAGAACTAGATCAACTACCGAACCTACCAATTTCAAACAACCCACCTAATGACCACCAACCACCTGGATTAAATTATCAATCTAATGTTTCATCTAAGAATCTCCAATTTGAGAATGCCAAAGTAATTCCTGAACTTAAAAGCTATAGGATTCTTATGGACCCATACCAAGACCAGGTGAGAGAGGCTAGTACTGATGCTAGCCAAAATAAAAATTTAGAGGAACTGGTTAGTACTGAGACTAACCACATAGAAGAACCCAAGCCAGGAATTAGTACTGATGCTAGTTCTAGTTTAAATGAGATAGAAATAAGGGAAAAAGAGAATAGATGATTTACCCGAGACTTATAAACCTAATGTCCTATTCCCTTCAACCCTAGAAGCTGGTTCTTCTTATAAAAATCAAAAGGCATGTAATGAAATGTCAATGGAGTTGTTTAAGCAGGATCACATTAATTTACCTCCAGAATTAAAACCGCCTTTAGTCACCATTCCAGCACCCATTGAATCAAACTTAACTCCTAAAACTCCATTCATGAGCATTTTAGAAAAACAAATAGGAGAAATTCTTAATAAACATGGGTCTGAGAATGGAATCATAAATTATATCCCTAAAATTAACAAAGAATTATATCAATAATGGGATTATAAATCAACTTTCTGAGATTGGCAATCCAAAACCATTGGAATTTGTCAATCCAATATTCGACACAGGATAGTGAGCTACATTGTGTCTGGCTGAAGACGGTAAACTTAGCGCTTGTTGGGAGGCAACCCAATATTTAGTTTTTATCTAATTTATCTTTTTAGTTTATTTTTTTTTAGGATAATTTGAATAAGTTGGAGGGAAGAGCTCAAATTTTCAAAGGCATGTGCTGGACCAAAATAAAATATATACTGAGTTAGGTGTATTCTTTCATGTTCTTTATTACATCCTTTATTTTTTCTTCTCCATTGAGGACAATGTCGATTAAGTTGGGGGGAGAGAAAAAATAAAAAATTTTAAAATTTTAAGTCCTCGAAAAAAGTTAGTATTTAGTATTTAGATACTTGATTATGCTTAAGAATCGAATTAAACTAAGCATTTTTAAAAGAAAAAAATTGATGCACAGATCAGAGAATCTGTGAGATATTGAGGAATCAAGTATTAAGAAAATTCAATAAAGAGTTAAGTCTAGAACATAAAAAATTTTTTTAAAACATTTTTTCTTGGAGCATTTCTAATTATTTCTACTAGCATCAAAGAAAAGTCTACTTTTTATAGGCTTGTGTAGGGTAACTATACGTTTCTTCATATAAAAATTTATTTTAATAAAATAGTTTCCAAGTACTTCTCACTGAGTAACCGGGCCTCTTTGCCTAAGCAAGCATTGAGTTTCGCATCAAAAGGTGGGAAGGGCAAAGAAGCTCGTTGTAAAGCTAGTCTTAACTCGTAGCCTATTTGATTCGAGCTAGTAAGCCCGAGGGGTATTCTATACCTAGTGCCCTAAAGCCAACT
>QRFJ01002901.1:79866-91422 GCA_006176705.1 Cocos nucifera
CTGAAAGTCCTTCTGCTTTAAGGCACCTCTTGGACTAAGTCTACATGTCATTATTATCTGATGAGGCATGAGATTGGCTGAAAGGACATGAGATAATATTTTAGGAAAGGGTGCGAGAAAATGTGTTGGCACCCTTACGTATATTATAAATAAGGGTGCATACCAGAGTCCTGAAGAATTGTGAAATTATCTTTCTTTCTTACAAACTATTTTCTTATTATCCTTTTTTTTTTTTGCTTTCCTTCTCTTGTCCAGACCTTATCCTTATAAGGACAAGAAGTCATCTTAAGACTAAGAGATTAGGAAGAAAAATTAAGAAGAAGACAAGAAAAAAGAAAAGACATAAAGGCTAAGAAAGAAGTGTTGGTGTCTTGATCAAGTCTCCGTGTGGATCAATGTTGGAGGGTGAACACGTGGGCACTTGGTGGAACCCCTGATGGACTGCTGCCGGCAATTAGAAATAATTTAGGGTTTAGCGATAAGAGGTATGTTCTAATACTTTCTTTTATATTACATATGCATGTTATATGATTTAATTGCTAATAAGGTGGTCCTAGGGTTCGGATTTGGATTTGTATGATTTCATAATTTTGCTTTGAAATCCATGCTTCCTCCCTGTACACCAATCCTATCAGTGGTATCAGAGCAAGCCTTATTAGGTTAAATCATATAATACTTTGCTTATAATATAATGGCATAAATGAAAAATATGATATAATCTTTTTATTAACATGTTATTTAAATGATGAGATCATATTTTTATTTATCATAATAAGATTATGATGTATATATTATTCTGTAAAGGTTGCCCTGACATAGTGGAAAGTATTCACTATGTAATGATGGTTGTCCTAGAATAATTATACATGTTAATATATATTTTATCATAATTGATGCTTTTATGCATTTAGTTTGATTTAAAATGTGCATTGAGACCTTTTAAATCCCTCTTTAAAATTATATTAAGTTGTAGTGTAATTAATCTATAGCTGAATCAGTTGAGATATTTAATTGATCAATCGGTGTCTAGGATAAATGATTCATGATTGGTAAAGAGAATGTGATTTTTTAATTGATTTTTTAATTGGTTCCGTTGTCTGACTTGGCCAATTTATTGGTGTCTAAGGAAAGCAACGGGGGGACTCCCACTTCTCTCCCACTTACCTGGCTGATTCAATTAATTTAATTCTAGATTGAAATGCTTAGTATTATATTCACTACATTAAGGCCTTCCTTCATACTAGGTTCTTATTATGTCTAGAACCATATTAGTTTTGTTGTGTAACCATAAGATCTATCATGGAGAATGATGTAATATTAATCTAGTGCATTGAGATGCTTATAGTATTTTGAATATACTACTTTGTTGTGTAACCACAAGAGAAGTTATATTTCATTTTGACTGTATAGAAATGAAGGGTTCTATTTAAACTAAAACATTAAAGTTTGTTGTGCTAACACAAGGCTATTAATGTTTTAGAGGCAAAATTTTTTTTGAGAGTTGCATAAAATGCAATTGAAAAAAGTTTCCTACCTTTGAACTTATAACAGGTTTGTTGTGCAACCACAAGACCTTTTATAAGGAATTAGGATCTTATTCTCACTAAGAAAATCAATTAGAGGGTTATGATTTTTTGATTAGTGGGAGACATAATTAAATTAAAATCCTAATTTAATTATGTTTGTCATCATGAGTTGTTTGCTTATGTATTGTTCTTTATTATGTAGATTAAATAGCTTCTTCACTTTCTTTACGTTCAATTTTGGATTCAAATAAATTGACTGATCAAAATTATGTTGGACTGGTTGAGAAATCTAAAAATAGTACCAAATCAAGAAAAACTCTCCTATATTCTTGATGCCCCTGATCCTAAGCCATTAGGAAATGATGCCATAGATGAAGATAAGTCCACATACAAGATGTGGCAAAATGATTCCCTTACTGTCAAATGCATCATACTTGCCTCTATGAATAATGAATTACAGAGGCAGCATGATAGCATGGACACTCAATCCATATTGCTCAATCTAAAAGAGCTTTATGGAGAGCATAGTAGGACTGCTAGATATGAGATATCTAAGCAATTATTTCATGCAAGAATGATAGAAGGAACATCCATACAAAATCATGTTTTGATGGTAATTGACCTAATCACTCGATTAAGTCAATTAGGTTTTGTTATGGATGGAGAGTTAAGTCAGGATTTGATCCTGCAATCACTTTCAGAATTATTTTCTCAGTTTATCATGAACTATCATATGAACAAACTGAATTCTTCCTTGCCTGAGCTGTTAAATATGCTCAAGACAGCAAGAAAGCCATATCAAGAAAGATAAGGCTCCTCTTCTTCTTGTGGATGGGATCTCCAAGAAGAAGGCAGGCAAAAAGGGTTCAAAGAGAAGGTTGAATCCTAAAAGTGGTATAAATAAGAAGAAAAAGAGGAAGAAGGATCTCCGGACAGATGACCTATTTTCACTACGGCAAAATAGGTCATTGGAAGAGGAATTGCAAGGCTTACCTTGCAACCGTGAAGTCTGGTGCAAATAATGCACCAAAAGGTATGTATGAGATACATACTATATTATCATTAAATTCTTTCATTTCAAATTCTTGGGTATTAGATACCGACTGTGGTTTTCATATCTGCAAATCTTTGCAGGGGCTATAGAAAATTAAGAGTTTGAAGAAAGGATGACTTCAAGCTCTATGGCACTGGAGGAGAGTCTATCCAAGCAGAAGCTGTAGGGACAAATATATTGAAGTTACCTTATGGGAAGATCTTAGAGCTTACAAATTATTATTATATGCCTAAGATCATTAGAAATATTATATCTATACCCTTGTTATTAAAATAAGGTTATAGTCTTAATGTAACGAGCGAAGGTTGCTCGATCAAATATTCTAATGAAAATATTTGTTTTGGCATATTTAGCAATGGTTTGTTGACTCTATGTTTGGATGACAATATATTTCATATTGATGAAAATAGAAAATGTAAGAGAGATGACATAAATAATACTTTACTTTGGCATTGTCGATTAGGTCATATTAGTGAGGCTAGGATTAACAAGTTATACAAAGAAAAGTTCTTTGATCCTTTTGATTATGAATCATTGGGAACTTGTGAATCATGCCTCATGGGTAAAATGACCAAGATTCCATTTAGTGGACATGGAGAAAGGACAAATGAGTTATTAGGACTTGTACATATGGATGTATGTGGTCCTATGACAACTCAAGCCAGAGGAGGATACTCTTATTTTATTAACATTCACTGATGATTTATCTAGGTTTGGATATGTGTATCTTATGAAACACAAATCAGAAGCCTTTGATAAATTTAAAGAGTATCAAAGTATGGTCGAAAAATAAACTGGACAATGTATAAAAATCCTTCGATCTGATCGGGGAGGAGAATACTTATCTAGTGAGTTTCTAGACTATCTTAAAGTTAAAGGGATTCTCTCTGAATGGACACCTCCTTATACACCATAATTAAATGGTGTAGCCGAAAGAAAAAATCATACCTTATTAGATATGGTACGGTCCATGATGTGCTTCACTGAATTACCTATTTTCTTCTGGGGTCATGCTCTGGAGACTGCAATTTACATCTTGAATAGAGTACCTTCTAAATCTGTATCTAGTACTCCATATGACATATGGAGAAGTAAGAAACCTAATCTTAAGTATCTTAAGATATGGGGTTGTCCAGCATATGTCAAAAGAAATTTTGGACATAAACTTGATGCTAGATCAGACAGATGTCTATTTATAGGATATCCTAGAAATAGTATAGGATATTTATTCTACCATCCTACTGAACAAAAGGTATTTGTAAGTAGGCATGCCACTTTCATGGAAAAAGAATTTATCCTAGAAAAGGGCAGTGGCAGAAATATTGAACTTAGTGAAGTTCAAGAAAAATAAATAGAAATTTCTCAACCAAATAATCACATAAAAGAACCAGAACACATAACTCCTATCCGTAGGTCTAAAAGAGTATGAAATACACCTATGAGGTATGGGTTCATTATTGAGAACAATGAAGCCCAAGTCATTGAAGAATGATGAACCTCTGACCTATACGGAAGCAGTCAAAAGTAAGGACTCTTACAAATGGCTGGCTGCCATGCAATCCGAAATGGAATCCATGCACACCAACAAAGTATGGACTTTGGTGGATGCACCAGAGGATATAAATCCTATTGGATGCAAATGGATTTTTAAGAAAAAGATTGGAGCTGATGGTCAAATTGAAACCTATAAGGCCAGATTGGTGGCTAAGGGTTTTAGGCAAAAATAGGGGATTGATTATGATGAAACATTTTCACCTATTGCCATGCTCAAATCTATTCGGATTATGCTTGCCTATAGCAGCATACCACGACTATGAAATATGGCAAATGGATGTAAAGACTGCCTTCCTTAATGGTTTCCTTGAGGAGGAGGTCTATATGTCACAGCCAGAGGGATTTGAGTCAAATGAGAGACCAAATCAGGTATGCAAGCTTAAGAGATCCATTTATGGATTAAAGCAAGCATCAAGGAGTTGGAACATCCATTTTGATGAAACAGTAAAAGAGTTTGGTTTTATCAAGAATGTTGGATGAACCATGTGTGTACAAGAAAACTAGTGGAGAACCATAGTCTTCTTGGTTCTGTATGTAGATGACATACTCCTCATTGGGAATGATATCCCAATGTTACAATCAGTCAAATTATGGCTATCAAATAAGTTTTTCATGAAAGATTTGGGAGAAGCATCCTATATACTAGGAATAAAGATCTATAGAGATAGATCTAAGAGGATGCTAGGCTTGTCCCAATCAAGGTACATTGACTTAATACTGAAAAGATTCAGTATGGATGGGAGTAAAAGAGGTTATTTACCCATGAGTCAAGGCATACATCTCTCTAAAAAGATGTCTCCAAAGACACCTGAAGAGAGAAATAGAATGAGTTCTATTCCTTATGCTTCGGCTGTTGGATCAATAATGTATGCCATGTTATGTACAAGGCCTGATGTTGCTTATGCTTTAGGCATTGCAAGTAGATTTCAAGCTGATCCAGGAGAGGATCATTGGAAAGCTGTGAAAAATATTCTTAAGTACTTGAGAAGGACTAAAGATATTTTTCTAGTATATGGTGGTTCTGATCTTAAACTAGAAGCATATTCTGATTCTAGTTTTCAATCAGACCCAGATGATAGCAAATCCATTTCAGGGTATGTCTTTACTCTGAATGGTGGAGCAGTGAGTTGGAAGAGTACTAAGCAGCCAACTGTAGCTGACTCAACCACTGAAGCAGAATACATAGCTGTAAGTGAAGCCGCCAAGGAAGCTGTCTGGATGAAGAAGTTCATCACTGAATTGGGTGTTATTCCTGAAATTGAGAATCCAGTACCACTTTACTGTGATAATACTGGAGCTGTTGCTCAAGCAAAGGAACCAAGGTCTCATCATAAATCCAAACACATTCTGAGATGCTTCCATCTCGTTCGTGAAATTATTGAAAGACAAGATGTAGTCATAGAACGAGTTGACACAAAGAACAACATAGCAGACCCATTCACTAAGGCTTTACCACTGCAACTGTTTGATCGCCACCTTGATTGTATGGGATTAAAATATAAGGGCGATTGGCTTTAGTGCAAGTGGGAGATTGAAAGGAATATGCCCTCAAGCCAATCAAAAATTTATTTATTTTTGGGCTGTTCTTTGTCTTCCAAACTCATGTAATGACATTTTAAAATAAATAAAGGCATTATTTCATCATATGCAGTGTCTTATTATTTATTTAAGATTATGATGAACCCTATAAATTAGGGCTATGGTTTTAGGATTATGATGAGATCATACCAGTGAGACCTAAAATCTTAAAACCCTAATTTAAATATTCCTAGTCGATGGGAACATTGAATTAAGGATCAATATTTTTCGGTAAGACTAGCACATTCTTTGTATGCTCGATTGAGAGGATGATTGATCTCACAATAACTTGTGTATGACACTAATACAAGAATGTGGGTGCTCATTAGAGAATGAGTTCACTGAATTGATCCAAATTGAGAATATCTAATGGAGTCTTATCTACATGTCAATAGATGGTTCTCATAGTGGAATTTGTGCATGTAATCCTTTGACCTGAAACTACCATAGAATCTTATATATATAAATCCATATTTTGGTTCATACTCATTCATGACTCAGTTATGTACGGGATGATCTGGATATGGTAGATTATATATATGAAGGTTGTGAGTAGGTTAACATGGAATCGATCACTCCTGGTAAGAGGAAATAGCATCCTACCTGCTTCAAACAAATGATGATTCAGGAAGACTTTGATCAAAGCATGATGAAAATTAGAAATGGTTTCTAATGTTTCATTAAATGAATCATCATCATAAGATTGAAAGAGAAATGAATATGATATTGGGATTGACATATTTTCATACCCAGAGTCATATTCAGGATGCAGGAGATCGAAGGATCTAGTTGCATGGTAATTTTCACTGAAGGATATTTTTGGTATTTTCATCAAAATTTTACATCTTTCAGAAAGTCATGATATGTTGCTAGACATCAATCATGTCTTGTGGGTTTGATCAAATTAAAATTTTAATTTGATCATTAAATTAGAAAGTGTTCTAAATTAAGTCAAATTGGGTTGGCTAGTTTTGACCTAAATCGGTTTGGTTGAGTTCTAACCAGATTAGGTCAAATCACACCCAGACTCACTGCTGGTTAGATGTGGAACCCAATGGGTCACACACAAAGAGAATTGATTAAGGATCTAATTGGATTAGACCATGTTTGCAAGATGAACATGCTAGCACATGTAGCAAACCCTAGCACCCTGGATTCGAATTGGATTCGAATCGGCTTTCGATTTGGGCTAATTAAGGACCAATTTGAGCCAAATTGGATTTGGTCTTGAATTGGATTAACCTAGACTGATTGGGCTTTAGTTGGGCATCACATACCAGAATCCCATGCATGCCAGAGAGTCTCTCTCTTGCGTGTGGGAAGTCTTTCATGCGCAAAGAGTTTTTGGCGCATGGGATTAAGTTGGCGCCTACCTTCTTTGACTTTTTCTTTTTCTCCATGTCACGTATTTTTTTAAATGAGCATGGACATCAGATATAGGGCATAAAAGAGTCCTTCTATAGGTAAAAAACTCCATTTTCATTTTAATTTTTGTCGCCCAGGACTCTTTGTCGCCCAAGACTCCTTGCCGCCCTGGACTCCTTGCCGCCCTCTCTTCCTTGGCGCCTCTTGGACCAAGTCAAAGTTCTTTGGGACTTTGACTATTCAAAGATTATCTCCATGCCTTTTTGCTGAATGGGCATCCCATTTTAAAGCCATTGGATGGCCTTCTTATCTGATCTAATGGATTGAAAATGATGGCGCCAAGAATGAAAGCCCACGACTCTTCATAAATAACTTACGTAGAATTAGTCCGAGAGTCCTTCTACTTTAAGGCACCTCTTGGACTAAGTCTACATGTCATTATTATCTGATGAGGCATGAGATTGGGTGAAGGGACATCATATAATATTTTAAAAGGGTGCGAGAAAATATGTTGGCACCCTTATGTACATTATAAATAAGGGTGCGTACCATAACTCCGGAGGATTGTGAATATTATCTTTCTTTCTTATAAAGTATTTTCTTATTATCCATTTTTTTTTCTTTCCTTCTGTTGTTCAAACCTTGTCCTTATAAGGATAAGAAGTCATTTCAAGATAAAGAGATTAGGAAGAAAAATTAAGAAGACAAGAAAAGGAAGGCAAGGAAGGTGACATAAAGGCTAAGGTCTTGAAAGTTCTTATTATTAGTCAGAGGTGCTGGTGTCTTGATCAAGTCTCCATGTGGATCAACATTGAAGGATGAACACATGGGCACCTGATGGAATCCCTGACAGACTACTGCCGACAATTAGGAATAATTTAGAATTTAGCGATAAGAGGTATGTTCTAATACTTTCTTTTATATTAAATATGCATGTTATATGATTTAATTGCTAATAAGGTGGTTCTAGGGTTCGGGTTTGATTTGTATGATTTCATAATTTTGCTTTGAAATCCATGCTTCCTCCCTGTGCACCAATCCTACCAGGTATGGGTTTGTGTATCTTATGAGACACAAGTCTGAAGCTTTTAAAAAGTTCAAAAAATTTGGACATGAAATAGAAAAGTAAACTAAAAAATTCATTAAGATTCTTCGATCAGATCGAGGAGGTGAATATCTTAGTCAAAAATTCCTGGACTATCTTAAGAAAAATGACATAGTCTCTCAATGGACTCCACCTAAAATGCCTCAACTCAATGGAGTTTCAGAATGGAGGAATCGGATCCTATTTGATATGGTCCGATCCATGATGAGCTTCACAGACCTTCCTAATTTTCTTTGGGGACATTATTTGTTAACTGTAATATACTTACTGAATAGGGTTCCTTCTAAAACCGTTCCTACCACACCGTATGAGATATGGCATGGTAAGAAATCAAGTCTGAGTCATCTCAGAATTTGGGGTTGTCCGGCTCATGTCAAAAGACAACAAGCGGACAAGTTAGACTTTAGGTCCTTTAGAGCTCGATTTATAGGATATCCTAAAGAGTCATTAGGATATTATTTCTACATTCTAGAAGATCACAATGTGATTGTGAGTCGACATGCCATCTTTCTTGAAAAATAGTTTATTCAAGATAGCGGCATTGGAAAGCAGATCAAGCTCGATGAGAAAGTCTCACAAGAGCAATGAGCTAAGGACCAAATGGAACCAAATCAGGTTGAGCCAATATAATCACTACCTCCTCCACCTCATAGATCGAAAAGGATTTTTCGTCCTCCTGAGAGATACTTAGGTACTATTTTAAAAAAAATAGAGAAAATATTCCTCATAGGTAATGGGGTTCATGGTGATGATCCCAAAACCTATAACGAGGCGATATCGGATATCGACTCTGAGAAATGGTTAGAGGCAATGAAGTCAGAAATTGACTCGATGCACTCAAACCAAGTCTGGACCTTGGTAGATCCACCAGAAGGTATAGTACCTATTGGGTGTAAATGGATCTACAAGAGAAAGATTGGTGCAGATGGGAATGTGGAGACATTCAAAGCTAGATTAGTGGCAAAAGGTTATAGTCAAGTGCGAAGGCATTGACTATCAGGATACCTTTTTGCCAGTAGCTATGCTAAAATCCATCCGCACATTGCTTGCTGTTGCAGCCTATTTCGATTATGAAATATGGCAAATGGACGTGAAAATGGCATTCTTAAATGGATATCTTGAGGAAGATATCTATATGGAACAGCCACTAGGTTTCACATCCAGTGATACTGATCACAAGGTATGCAAGCTGCAAAGGTCCATATATGGACTTAAGCAAGCATCTCGGAGCTGGAATACTCATTTTAATGATGTGATCAAAATTATTTGGTTTCATCAAAAATGAGGAGGAACCATGTGTCTTCAAAAAGGATCAGTGGGAGCGCTGTTGTCTTCCTCGTATTGTACGTGGATGACATCCTCCTTATTGGGAATGATATTCTCATGTTGACCATAGTTAAAATATGGTTATCTAAAGAATTCTCCATGAAAGACCTAGGAGAAGCATCCTTTATTCTAGGAATTAAGGTCTATAGAGATAGACCGAATAGGATGCTAGGACTTTCACAGAAGATGTACATAGAGAAAGTACTAAAGAGGTTTAGTATGGAAAAACTCTAAGAGGGGTTTGGTACCCTTTCAGACATGGCATTCATCTTTCCAAGAAGATGTGCCCTAGCACACCTGAGGAAATAGAATGCATGAGCAAGATCCCTTATGCTTCAGCAATAGGGATCCTCATGTATGCCATGCTATGTACATGACCTGATATAGTCCATGTTGTGAGTGTCACGAGCAGATATGAGTTGAATCCAGATGAAGAACACTAGACTTATATAAAATGTATCCTTAAGTACTTGGAGAAAGAACTAAGGAATATGTTATTGATCTTTGGTAATGGAGAACACCAAGTCTAGGGATATATAGACTCGAATTTTATGTCCGATGTAGATGATCGAAAGTCGACATTTGGGAGTCTATTTGTGTGTAATGGTGATGCTGTCAGCTGAAAAAGTTCTAAGCAGACAATGATAACAGATTCCACCATGGAAGCAGAATACATTGCTACATTAGAAGCTACGAAGGAGGCATTCTGGTATAAGAAGTTTACCATAAAAATTAGAGTGATGCCATTAGATGCCATTCCTCTATACTGCGACAACAATGGTGCAATAGCCCTTGCTAAGGAGCTAAGGTCTCATCAGAAATCCAAGCACATCGAGCGGCGATACCACCTCATCTGTGATTACCTCGAGAAGGATTACATCGAGGTGAAGAGAGTCGACTCCGTAGATAATGTGGCAGACCCACTTACAAAATCGTTGGGCCAGCAGAATATCAAAGCCCACCTTGAGAAGATGGGACTTAGATTTATAGCCAATTGGCTTTAGGTCAAGTGGGAGTTTGTTAGATATGTGTGCCCTAGAAGCCAGAATTGGCTGACACTTGTAATACACTTCTAAGGGCAAAATTATAATTTTAACTATAAATAATAAAATGGATTATTTTTTCTATCACATATGTGTATTTAGTGTCTGTGATACATTCCTTGAGTTAATGGTAATGATAATTCATATTTTCAAGAGTTAAAAATTTAAGACATGAATTTTCATTATTAACTCATAAAATGCTCCTGACCGTAGGATCATCATGAGGATGGTGATTGATCCGAAGGTTGGTGTACAATCGCTTCTCTTATAGTAGATGAGTCTTGAGTCTATGGTGTAGAGACACCAGAGCGAGAGTACAGGTACTCGTTAGAGAATGAGGGCACTGAGCGTGACCACCTCGAGTAGTCATTAAGGAAGTCTACCTTCTCGTCAATGACTGACTCGAAGCTGTAAGTGGTGTGTCTGGTTCTTTGACCTGAGGTGCATCGGATAGTTCACCTTGAGGGTGTTATAGTTTGACTACACCATTGACTCGATCTCCTAGCCATATCAGAATCCTGAGGTGTATGTTGGCTATAGCATGTTCATTGTAGGAATTGGATTGCATCAAGATGGAATCTATCTACCTCGGATGGATGAGGAGCAGCCCTATGATGATCATGAGAATCAAGTCCATAAGCCCATGGCCATGGTAGAGTGAAATAATAGAAAGAGTTTCTATTTAAGATTTTCACATCGGACTTGAATCGAATGATTAAATCATATGATAGAAATTAGGGTTTGACGAGTTCACCTTAACCCTAATCTGATCGGGGCTCAAGATAGAAGAACTTAATCACACAGGTAGCTGCACCAAGAGGTTCATTTTCAGCTTTGATGGGTTGCCACCATATACTGCTAGGAGTCACTGGTGGATTTTGGGAGCAATTAGAATGATTTAGATGATCGATCATTCTAGCTGTTTGAATCAGAAGAGTTCTGATCCATCGAAAGGAGTTTCGATGATGTCGATGATAGAGATCATGACATATCCCATTACCATAT
>QRFJ01002902.1:2500-248717 GCA_006176705.1 Cocos nucifera
ATATCGGGATAGTCAAATGTCCATGCATATAAATTGTCAATGATTTCCGTCGATAAAGTACCCTCTTTTGATGGTTCCTTGTCCCGCTAACCTCTTTCTTAGTGCTTGCTTTACCTGCATGAATAGCTTCCTCTAATCTTAATAAGATCCTTTAAGAAGTTCATGTCAACAATTAACTACCAAAATATAACTTCTTGTATGAGCGTCATATGGCAAAACATGGTTCCTTCAAGTGCCATGCAGAAATGCTTCATCATTTCTTGATCACCCTCATGTCTTTAGCTATTTACTATAGTTGGTTTATTAATTTTTTTAGTGTATATAGTAATAAATATCTATGATCACATAATCCTTGATACGAATAAAATGATTTGTGAGAGCCAGCACATGGCCCCAAAAATATGTTATGACGAAGAATGCTTTGTGAAGAAATAAGTAACACCAGCTGCAAATATATATACACATATGCCTTCAATGAAGAGTTCATGCTTCATTTCTTTTTCACAAAAATCTTAGGACGTCCCAGCAAACATATGTTCCAAATTAACCAGTCTACTGGAAGCATCGATACACCAATCTAATATAGATGCTCGTGGGTGAATGAACACTTACTACTTAAATAAACCAATTTGGGATGATGCCATCATTAATGTTCAGGAAAACGATTACAGCAAGGCATTTTTAATTTCTTAACACTGCTAAGATCGTTGAAGACTCCTAAATCCCAGCTCAAATGCTCGACCACCCACGAGAAAATTGTTGTAACCAAGTCCAAGGGAGTCCATCAGTAATCTCAATTGCATCAGTTTCTATCGTCCAATCTTACGCAATTTCCTATGTGATTCGGTTCTGTAAACTAAAGAATGAAAGCTGAGCTTAAACCGTTGGTTATCCTTATAAATTTAAGAGGTAGAGTCGATCTTAGCATATGATGCATGTCTCCTCTATGAAAACAACAAGAGATCGCAGGAACTGAGGGAAGGCAGAGTGTTTCCAGAGGCACGGCTTGTTTGTTTCTTTTCGGGGGATGATTAAAAAAAGGAAAAAGAAAAGAAACAAGGACATGGATGAAGGGTATGGCACTGTCATCAGTCACGTCAGACATTAAACTAAGTCAGGGAGTGGCATTCCATCCATCCTTTCCACGGAAATAGAAAACCATTAAAACACCCCTCCCCATCATGCCGAACGGTACCCGCCACCGACCATCCACACCATCCGCTTCCAATAGTGATGGTAATTTATTATCCAACACATCAATCTCCAGTGTACGTAAATTTGAATCGATAAACATCCGACCCAATTGATATTTGATCTCATTAGATTCAATCTGACCCAATTTATGTTCGATCTAACCAGATTTGATTGCTAATCCTGGTCTTTTAGACAGCGTTATCAGCCCAAAGTTTCAACCTAAACACCACCTCATGGCTATCGAAGCATCATCATAGAATAACCATGACGGATTATGATCTTACAATGATGACGTTGTTATAAATAATTATTCAGTAAAATCATGTCATATTTCTAATTTATTAAATTATTATAAAAGAAAATAATAAATATATAATAATTATAAAAAAAAGCAGCATGTGATCGTACATACTTCTTGCAAAGAAGCATTATCCGACCGTATTAATATTCAGTAATATTATATAATATTTTAAAAATTTATACGAGCAAAATATAATGATATTGGCGGATTATTTCTACAAGACCAACTTGTACCTTGAAATGTACCGGCTGTTATGGCTTGAATCCACTTCGACTATTAAAAAGTTTTATCCGCAAGCTGGCAAGTCCCTCCATACCGTCAATGATAATATTGGATTGTTACATGGATATAAGAAGTTAATAATATAAGTATTTCGAAACCATTGTATATATGATGGCAGTTACATTGACTCTTAGGAATGATGATAGAAAACTTTATTGTAGTTATGAAAACCATGCACAGGAGAGATCTTGCTTTTATAAAACGGGGGATTTCTTTTCTAAAAAAAAAAAAAAAAAAAAAAAAAAATCTCAGGCGATAAATTTATCATCAATTTTATAAAAATAATATTTATTTAAAAAAATTATAAATATAATATTTTTTAAAAAATTATTTATTAAAATATTTTTTAAGAAATGACTTTATATGCTAAGTCAGCCAAAACTATACTATCCAAGTTTTGCAGTATGCCACGTAAAAAATTACTCTTCTAAAGAATGATTTTGTAAGTCGCTTTATAATATGACAACTTAAAAAATCATTAAAAAAAAATTAAATTCTTTCTTCCTCTTTCTCTCTCTTTCCATCGTTAAAAAAAAAAAAAATCGTTGTGACCTCCGCCTCTCTCTCTTGCGACGTCTCTCCTACCCTCATTCTCGTCCCCATCACCGCTCCCCGCCTCCCCCTGTCATCGCTCCTCGCCTCCCCCCTCTCCTATACCTCATCCCCATCGTCGCTCCCCACCTCCCCCTCTTGCCGCTCCTTGCATCTCCATCGCTCCCCGCCTCCCCCTCTTGCCGCTCCCTGCATCTCCATCGCTCTCCGTCTCCCTCCTTCCCTCCCCCCCATTCGCCTCCCCCCACCGCCATGGGGATGCAGGGGACGGTGAGGTGGGGAGCAATATTAGAGGGGGGGAGGTTGGAAGCGGTGGCAGCAAGGATGCAGAGGAGGGGGAGGCGGGGAGCAGCAATGGTGAGGATGTAGGGAGCGGCGTAGGAGAGGTGGGATGGTTGGGGCGGGGGAGTGCGATGAATTTTTTTTTTTGAATGATGGAGAGAGGGAGTAGGAAAGAAAAATTTTGATTATTTTTAATAACTCTCTAGTGAAATTTGAGTAGTATAATTTTGGCTTACTCGAAACATAGAGTCATTTCTTAAAAAAATGGCTTTAAGTTAAATAATATTTTAATAAATAATTTTAAAAAAATATATTATTTTTATAATTTTTGTAATAAATATTATTTTCATAAAATTATCCACGCAAGGTGTAAATGGTTGTATACGTGGCTCGCAGGCGCACCTTCTCTCTCATCTCAAACATTCCCTCGATAAATTGGCTTGACTCGTGGAGATGAGTCACATGATATTGATAACCGACACACGTGCGGTGGCAGGGAACATGGCACGTGTGCTTGCCCGGAGACATGTTTTGGGGTATGTGAAGGGGCCTCTTCTTTTATTTATTGGGGGTGGGCAGTGGTGCATTTACTGAACCACATGGGTTTGTGGGATTCCTCAGCCCACCAGCGACTTATCTCAACTAAATACTTTTCATAATATTTTACTTTTCACTATTTAATAATAAGTTAAATACTTTTCATAATGAGAAATGGGGTAGTCCGCCGTCCGTTTCCGGGGTGAGTCGCTTGCCTTGCATCCCACCGATCCTGGCGGTGGGGAGAGCCTCTTTTTGAGAAACTAGCCTCTTGATTTGCACGTGGACAACGGAAAAGGATATTCAAATATAAATACAATAACATAAAATGAAAGATCCTTGATTATATTAAAAATATAAAGGATAAATAATACGATCTTGTAGCTATCCTTATTTAGAGAAGATTCCGAAGTAGGTCGATCATCTAGGTAGAAGATCCAAACTGCCAATAGCAAGCCTAACATGCATCCTAACCATAAATTACTTTCAATCTTAATATCACAGATAGTCAACATGAATCCCATCAAAATAAGGATCAAATCCTAACCATAAAGTTTTGCCACTTTCAAAGGAGGTTTCTGCTAAAACTTCCTTCTGAGCAAGTCTGTGATCAAATCCTTGCACGAGATCCATCTTCTATGGCAGGACAGCTTGTGGCTTTAGAGAAATGGTGCCCAAATTTGAAGCCTAGTAGAAATTCTATCTCTAAGGTTGCAATATGGCTTTAGATGCCGGGCCTACCCATTGAATTGTGGGATTTTGATAAAATCCTCTATATTGCCTCCCCTCTCACCACAACTAAATATTAGCGACGGCCGTTATCAATGATAATTTTATCAATGCTAATAACAACTTTTATCGATGGTAAATGCCGACCAACATTTATGCTATCATAAATATATATATATTAACGATGAAATTTTTAGCTTTTAGTAACGATACCTTATCATTATTAATAAAAAATAATTTTATTTTTTAAATTTATTTTTATAATTATTAGTGATGGAGCATACTTATTAGCGACGGCACCTTACTATCACTAATAAAAAATAATTTTATTTTTTTAATTTAATTTTATGATTATTAACGATGGAGCATATTTATTAGCAAAGACACCTTACCGTTACTAATAAAAAATAATTTTATTTTTTTAATTTAATTTTATAATTATTAGTAATGGAGCATACTTATTAGCGACGTCATCTTATCAAAACTAATAAAAATAATTTTATTTTTAATTTAATTTTATGATTAATAGTAACGGTGCATACTTATTAGCGATGGCACTTTATCATCGCTAATAAAAAATAATTTTTTAATTTAATTTTATAATTATTAGCAATGAAGCATAGTTATTAGCGACAATATTTTGCTGTCGCTAATAAAAATAATAATAATTTCGATAGGTCCATTAATCGGATGGTATACTCGCATGATCAGGTGTTTGTTTGCTTGTTAAAAATAAATAAGAAATACGAGCCCATAATTTTTTTTGATGATATTATCAAAACTCACTTTGCTATAGATAAGTCATCATCAGTGCTAAGAATGCAAATCAACTAAGCAAGAAACAAGTTGCTCGGGCTTAACCCATTTCAATTATTATTGAACTTGAATAGTAGAATATTCAATTTGAAATCTCGCAAACCTAATCAAATATATATAATTTTAATAATATCAAATTTTATATATTATATATTATTATTTAATATTTTTAAATATAATATTATGTTATAATATGTTTTAATGATTAGGATTTAGATTCGAGTTCAAATATGGCTCAATTGATAGTCAAATCAATGTTGGGTTTTTTTTTTTTTTTTTTTTTTAAGTATCAAGATGAGTTTTTTTTATGAAAAAAAATCAGATGAATAATGAAAGAAAAGATACACCAGTCCAGGAATTACCTTCAAAAATAACTTGCAAGATATGAAATTGAAAGATTGTCTGAGTTTACTAAATTTGGATTCGACCTTATCCGATCCAAATACAATATTTGATCCAACATGTAAACCATAGAAAAAATAAAGTAGGATTATACATGGACCTGATCCAATCCAATTCGGCCCGACCCAAATGATCTAATGGGGCAAAATTTTTGACCATGGACCCGATCCGATCCAATTCGATCTTCTATTGGGTTGGGTTTGGGTTCAATTTTATAACCCAATCAAGAAATTCAAGGTCACTTATGACTCAGTCTGACCTTTGTATCATAATTTTTTTTTTCTTTTTCGCATCCTCGTTTTTCTCTAGGTGCCCACACATCCTTGTTTTCCCCAGCCCTCCACATTTTTCCTCACCCCCTCTTTCCCCCATCTCTAGTCCTCCGATCCCACCCACCCCCCGCCCCGCGCCGTTAAATCTAACATCCTTGAGCCCCAATTGCCTCCTACCTTCCCCAACCCCCGATCGCCTTCCACCTTCCTGAGCTCCCATCCTCACCTCTCGCCTCCTCGAGCCTCGGTTGCTTGCCTTCGGCTGCCTCCAACCTCTCTGAGCCCAGTCCTCGAGCCTCCAACCGCCTCTCACTCTCCGAGCCCTCGATCGTGAGTCCCCGACTGCCTCCCACCTCCTCCAATCCTTCGACCACCTCCAGCCTCCTAGAGCTCTCGGCACGAGCAACGGCACTCCTACCTTCCCGATCCTCCGACCATCTCTACTCACCAAGCCCCCGACCGCGAGCCCCCACCGCTCCTGCTTCTCCGAGCCCTCATCCTTAAGCCCTCCCAACCGTTTTTTGCCTCCTGAGCTCCCGACCTTGAGCCCCCGACCGCCTCCCACTTCCTCGAGCCCCTAGCCAATTAAAAGAATATAATTATTTATTATTATGATTAAAATATATTTTAAAAAATTTGATTATAATTAGTCTAAAAGAATTAAAAAATATATTAAAGATGGAAGATGTCGTCACTAATAGTTTTATAAAATTTTAATTAAAAAAATAATTATAATTTTTTTAAAAAAAATTAAAATCTATTAGCGATGGCATTAATGATGGAAGATGCCATTACTAATAATTTTTTAAAATTTTAATTAAAAAAATAAAATAAAAAAATATTAGCGACGACATCTCACGTCGCTAATACCATTGCTAATTACTATTATTAGCAACGAGATTTTTACAATCACTAATAATAATAATTAGTGATGAGATTATTTTTATCTGCTTTTTAGCGATAGAAAGCTAATTATTAATAATGATAATTAGCCATCGCTAATATTCAGTTTTTTTTGTAGTATTTTTTCTTGATGCGGCCACTTCTACCGTAGATGGATTTATTAGAGTCTGCATTCTACTTGATATGACTCAACCTATTTGCTCTGGTACACATCTTAAAATACAAGATCATTCCATCTGGCAAGATTTGTTTAGGAGGAGTTTCTGCATATTTGCTATCATTATGGTTGACTAGGTCATTTATGTGATAGTTGAGCAACAGAAATCAGTGACTAAGCTTATTTTGGGACCATGGATTGGGGCTGCTCAAGTTCCGGTTGTACCACCCATTGGGCTTGCCCCTAAGCCCAATCCACCTACTGGCCCTCCTGTTTTATCAGCTGCTGATACTACAATGAAGTCATCTAATACTCGCAGGCAAGCTGATTCAGTTGTTTCTCATCTTGAGGGTCTATCAGGCTCTCGTTTTGCACCACTAATGACCTCTGAACAAGGTCCGAGTCCTAAACCTATGGAGGAGGAAGTGGGTATTGGCTTAATCTCTTCTCCATGGGCCAAAATGAAGAGGAAGCGATCTCACCAAAATTTAAGGCTCAATGTCAAACTCTCCTCCTCAATCAAAGCTTAAGCATGACAATGTTTCCTCAAACCCTTCACCCACATTGCTACCCTCCATCTCTTTCGATACAATATCCTTAGCTTCTGCTGCGCATGATTCTGGTGAATGTAGTATGGTTGTTAGTTCTGATACTCACAATGCTACCACAACCTCTACTACTGACCTTCCTATTGGCTCTGCAGCAATGGATGCTCATTATTGGGGATAAATCCCGCTCCTATCGAAGTCAAATTCGGTGCCCAGCCTGATGCAGCCAATAGCCACGGAAGAACTTCGACGGATGGATCTTGGCCGAACTATTACAACCGATCGAACTGATAAGCGGCCGAGTCCCTTCGGACTCTCAGCGGCCGAACTCCTCAAGCGGCCATTCCTTCAGCCGGCCGAACTCCGCAGCAGTAAATCCCTCAAAGAACTTCTCATCGCTTATTCCTCGGCCCCGACTTCTTACGGAGTCGACTCTTCCAGACACCCCCATTCAAGCCGAGCCGAACTCCTCCAGCGTGCGAGCTCCTTCGGACTCCGCGGTCTGAACCTTCCAGTAGCCGAACTTCTATAGGAAGTCGAACTTCCTTACGTATGTTGACGATTCCTGCAGACGTCCCACTACGGTTACACGTATAACGATCGGCATTTATCAAGTCAATAACGATCGATATTAAAGTCAAAATGATCCGACATTGATCAGGACAGTTACGACAACCATGTAATTCAAGGCATTACTGACAAGCTCCCTCTATAAAAAGGATTCCTTCAGATACGCTTATGTCAAGATTCCTAAAAATCTTTCTATCCTTCTTTAAACTCTAACCGAAACTCCATACTAAGGCACTCCATTCCTGTTGATTGGAGGCTGAACTTGAATCGTCGGAGGGTCTTCCGGAGCCAACCCCCATCGGCTCGAAACGGACTTTGTTTGCAGGTCCCCGACGGCGACCTCATCGCCTCCACTCCAAATCGGATTCCGACGACGACAGATTCTGCGTCAACAGATTGACGCTATGAGAAGGGCATCGAACCTCCGGGTTCCTTTGTTCTTAAAGGAAGTGCTCCGCGATGATTCTTCTCTCGGAGAATCCCTCTTCTTCCTCACTGAGTTCTCTCCGATCTCTAGATCGATGATGATCGGCGACCCTAAGGCGTCGCCCTCCAGAATCCTGTTCTGTCGATCGGAGGGCACCTGCACAACGTAATGAGGTTTTCCTGATCCCAGTATGCTTGGTAATTGCGGCCTTCGGTTGGTGGCAAACACAGAATTACAATCGTGCTTTCGACCTTAATCCGGCCAACGTACTCGTCGTGGTTGACAGAGATCCATCGTGTTCGGATCATGATTCTTTTAGGTGACCTTCCCCATTTGTATGCCGGAAGCCTCCCAAAGATCTGAACCCAGACAAACGCCCTCGATCACAGACTGCGGAGAATGGACCTGAACGGATTGAAGAGCTCGATCCACCTCGCCGCGGCTCATCATGCCAAAAACGTTCGCACCGATCCTCTTTCTTCCTCCAAATAAATGCAAGACCCATCCGCGAACTTAAAGCTTCCTCAACTTGAAAGCTAACGATGGGACGCTCTATCCGGTTGATCATCTGAAGGCCTTTCGGACCATGGATGCCTGCTTCACGGTGCTCAGACGCCATGGCTGTGCCGAGCCTTCCATCTACTTAAAGGGAGCAGCGAGGAACGTACTTACGACGTTGAAGCAAGTACGATCTTCCTCTTTTGAGATCGATGAGGCCAGTCAGTTGGCGGCCTACTTGATCAGCAAGCCGACGACAGAGCCGAGGTTTCGAATTTTTTCTGATGAAACGTCAAGGCAGAAGCAAGGCAGAAATCATCCGGATTACGTCAATTCCGATTAACGCACGGCATTGAAAGTCCGAAACTTGGATCAGTCCTGTCACGATGGCCGCACTCAAGGAACGGCCCTTCAGAAAAAAATACTTGCTGTTCTCTGAAAAAAAGGTATTCAAGGGACTTGCCGATCTGCTGGCTCGGATCGAAAATGCCTCATGCCGGAAAAATTTAAGGGAGCGGCTGCAGCAAGGAGAAGCGAATGAAGTTCGACCGGCTCACGGGACTTCCTCTGATAGCAGGGGGTCGAATTCGCTCAACAGAGAAGGCGAAGAGCTTCCTCCAAAAGATTCCGCACTACGCCTCCCCAACGTCTTGAACTCTAGATCCAGAAGTAAAAACTACCAAAGATCAGAAGGATTGTCTCCCCCAACAAGCGTGACCAAATAAGTACTACCTCTATAATGGCAACCACGGCCACGACACTGAGGAGTGCATCCAGCTCCGAGACGAAATCGAGGAGCTCGTTAGAAAGGGGCGGCTGGGTAAATTCATTCGATGCCAGCCTGAAGATCGACGAAGGGCGCTGCCGTAACAAGAAACGATAAGATCGGTCGCCTCACGACGTCGTCAATGTTACCCTAGGTCCTAGCGTCGAAGTCAAGAGAAGCATGCTTCAAAGTGAGGAAGCCAGCATGAGATAGAAAAGGCTGTCCGCATAAAGAAGCGCAGAGGAACAACGCTACCACGACCCTGAATCACAAAGAATTCGGGAATACATTGTCAGTAACTTTCTTTCAATAAAGTTCTTCCCTTTCAACAGTATATTATTTTTGGATGCCAAAACTATGTAATGACAGAAAAGAAGCAGTCAAAGTCGCGTGCTAGAACAGGAGAGACCTCGTCCTACAAGCAGGTCAAAGCTCAAAACACGAGCTAGATATAAGATCTTCTTCTGAAAGTTCGGTCAGAGATAGATCTTCGAGAGAAGTGACTTCGGCTAGAAGATAAGATCTCTCCGAGATAAACTCAGAGGAGATAAGACCTCTCCGAGCACCTGCACTTCGCTGTAGAGATAAGATCTTCCCTGGGCAACCTCGACTGCAGAATAAGATCTCCCCGAGCGTGGCCAACTCGAGGCAGGAGATAAATCTTTTCGGAGCAACCTTCGACTAGAGATAAGATCTCTTCGACGACCAACCTCGGCTAAAGATAAGATCTCTCCCGAGAAGCGACCTCGGTCAGAGATAAGATCTCTTCCGAGTGACCGAGTCAACCTCTCGGCTAGAGATAAGATCTCTTCCGAGCGACCCTATCAACCTCGGTCAGAATAAGGATCTCCCCCGAGCGACCAGAGATAAGATCTCTTCCAACCTCGGCTCGGGAGAGCGTCAACTTTGACCTCGGTGGAGAGCGTCAACTTTGACCTCGGTGAGAGATAGGATCTCTCCCGAGCGACCGTATCAACCTCGACTGGAGAGCTTCAACTTCAACCTCGATTGTAGGAGACAATGTCGCTCTCGATGAGCTCAACCTCCGACCTCGATCGTAGGAGACGAAGCCTACCTCAATCTCGGTTGGAAATGAAATCTTCCTCGGGCTTCAACTTCAATATCAACTTTAGTCGGAGATGAGATCTTCCCGAGCTTCGACCTAAACCAGCACGGAGCCCAAAAGAAGACTTCGGCAGTTGCCTTTTCTGCACTCCCTTCCTTCGAGTTTCGAACTTGAGAGTGAGGGGGCTAGTCTTGGGGATAAACCCCGCTCCTACCAAAGTCAAGTTCTGGACCCAACCTGATGTGGTCAGTAGCCATGAAAGAACTTCGATGGATGGATCTTGGCCAAACTATTACAGCCGATCGAACTGATAAACGGCCGAGCCCCTTCAGACTCTCAGCGGCCGAACTGCTCAAGCGGCTGTCCCTTTAGCCGGCCGAACTCCGCAGCAATAATCCCTCAACCGAACTTCTCAGCTTACTCCTCGATCGGACTTCTTCGGGAGCCGGACTCTTTTCAGACACCCCCTTCAGCCAGCCGAACTCCTCAGTGGTCGAGCTCCTTCGGACTCCCAGCGGTCGAACTTTCAGTGGCCGAACTTCTATGGAAGCCGAACTTCTTACGGATTGTTGACGAATTCCTACAGACAATTCCACTACTAAACGGTTACACGATAATAACGATCGGCATTTATCAAGTAAATAACGATCGGCATTTAAAGTCAATAACGATCGATATTGATCAGGATAGTTATGACAATCATTAATCAAGGCAGTTACGACAAGCTTCCTCTATAAAAAGGACCCTCCAGATACGCTTACGCCAGTTTCTAAAAGTCCTTCTCTCCTCCTTTAAACTCTACCGAACTCCATACTGAGCACTCCATTCCTATTGACTGGAGCTGACTTGATCGTCGGAGGGTCCTTCTGGAGCCACTCCCCATCAGCTCCGGATGGAATTTTATTTTGCAGGCCCCGACAGTGACCTCATCGACCTTCACTCCAATGGATTCCGATGACGACCAAATTCTGCGTCAATACTCACTCTCATGATTGTCTTTTTGATCATCTGCAAACTACTTTAGTTGTTCACCATGCTAATTCACGCCTTTCTACCGGCCATCTCTGTGGACTCTCATGAATCACCTTCTGAGCCCCTAGAGACTCATTCATTGTCATTATGAACCTTCTCTCTTGGAACTGGGTGCTGCTAAGCACCCTTTTGTAAATTATCTCAACAATTTTGTTTGTCTTTATAATTTTATTATTTGTTATGTCCTTGAGACCCAATTAACAGATACCTCTCAGATGCGGGTCGAGAGAATTTTGGGTCCTTGGTGGAATTTGTTCTTCGCCCCCTCTCTTAGCCTATATAGAGGTATCTTTTTTTTTTGGCGTAAAGTTTTTGGTACTCTTGGTCTTAACTTTGATAGGCAAATCATTTTGGTGTCATTACTCCTCACTCTGGTAAATCATGACTCCTAGGTATTGTTTATGCTAGCATTACTAGGATTGAGCATCGCACTCTTTAGACTTTACTGAATATTTTTAAAATTAAAAAAAAAATAATTTTTTATTTTGAAAATATTAGGTGAAGTTGGCAGAGGAATTGTCGACTTCACTTAAAATTTTTAAAATAAAAAAAAAAGGCCTCGATGAACCCCTATCTCAAATGAAATAATAGTGTCAAGGGTGGATCCCCTCCTCCACCCCTCTACACCACTCCCTGGCCCTCCACAGGCCTCCGTCTCTCTTCCATTCTCTCCTTCTCTTTCTTTCTTCCTCTCTCATGTTTTTGCTCTCTCCTACCCTCTCTGCCATGTCGGGCCACACTCCGTTGGCCTTGCTAGCCTCCACCATGTCTCTTCCTTCCTTTTCCCTCTCCCCGCCCCGCTCTCTCTCTCTTTTCCTCTCTTCAACCGGTATGGGCCCGGCATAGAATGGCACCAGGGCATATCGAGGCATACCGAACCGACCAGTATGGGCCTAGATACCGGCAAAGCGATCCTTGGTAATAGGTATTTAAATTCTAAGGAAAACAAAGAAAACCATTGGATTGGCTAAGCTGAGTGTTTTTTATTGCCTTGGAAATTGCATAAACCGTCGTAAACTAATGAAGCTACAAAGACAAACTCCCGGCACTTAAAAAGAAAAAAAAATCAACCAAGGTAACAGAGAGGCAACATCATTAATAGCCTGCATCTCCTTCATAGGAGGTCAATAATCCTTTGAAAAAGGTTGCATGGAACCAGCTTGGCCAATAATGCATGCAACAAAGCTTGCAGGCTATCCAATGAACATGTGATAAGGTGTACTTAGCACGCATGTGTGCAAGAAGGTCACATCTTAGACAGAGAAGATCTCTAAGGTTATTAGAGAAGATGCATATAAAAAGCTAGGTGATATGGTGGAGAAAAGAAAGGAGATCTATGAAGACATTACGTTCTATCACTCAAATTTAATTCAATACTCAGCTCTCAACATTTATCTATATTTGAAAGATTCAATGCCAAGCTGTATAGAAAAAACAAGCAAAATATTAACCTAAACCAAGACCAATCTGACCATGGATTACGGGGTTTTCAAGACCTCAACATTAGAACCACTAGTCCTGTATCACATCACTATACCCCATATATATATTATGACTCAGATCTTACAAAATAAAGGGCAAATATGTATTTTTCAGCAGATTCAGCGAGTCTTCAATAAAGAAACCTGTCGTTGCTCTGAACCTCAACTTTTATTATTCCTCAACCATTGATCAGTTCAGTCAATGTCAGATCTGATGGTGCTGATTTCATCTTCATACTGTTGACAAGTTGTAACTAGTAAGGTCATCTTCCTCTCGCTACATTTTCAGAACAAACTGTTCCATAGTTCTTGCAAGTTACCTTTTGCGTTTGACCAAGATTTTGCACCTTACGATTTGCATGCATTTTGGGTGCTCCCATAACTAAATCTACCTATGCCAAAGCAGGTCCTACCATCTGCCACTTTAATTAGGAATCAAAAATCTCTCTTGACAGAAGCTATGGAAGCTGCCACTCTCTCACACCCCTACGCATGGACACAGAAAAGGGTCAAATATCAAGGCAGAAAACTAGTGCAAATAGGTCTAGGAAAAACTCCTAAAAGGGTTTGAAAGTTCAATTATAGCCCAATACAACAAAAGATCAGGAGCAAAACATCAACTAGGTTGACATTTCGAACATATTGAGCGAAAGTACACCAAGCCAAGACAGCTCAAAATTGATTGACATCAAATATGGACCTTGCCTAGCAGAGTATCAGGCCCATTATATAAAGTCAATCCCCTAAGTGAGCTAAAGCACATAGGCAGAAAATCCAACCAGGCTTGATTCAAAGTTGCAGCTAGTCTACAAGTTCAAGTTCCATCAGTTTGATAAGTAAACTAGTTAAAATCAATTTACTCCATTTGCCCATATTGAATTTTGACTAGTTGGATCATGTGATCTTAGTTCAAATAACCATACACATCAAGCATCATATCAACAATTTGGGGTAGGCATTGTGAACCCCATACACATAAAAATCTATCAAGCTATGCTAGCCAAATGGCAATTAAAGTTGGAATCACAAGTTCATATTAATTACAAAAGTTTTAACTCGGGATGAATAGCCAGTTTAACAACGACCTGATTGGAGGTATATCCAAATTAAATCAATTTCTTAATCCATACTAAAACCTGAACTAAGTGGAGCACGTGATCATGTCTCATATCATCATCAAAAATTGGAATACAATATCAAATGCAGCTTTGTCCACATCATTTTTGGATTTATGTTAACATTAAACTATGAAACAGGACTTAGCTTAACATTAAACCAAGAAAAGAAGAGACCATGCATGCATGCACGCGCAGCGGTGTATGAAACTACAGAACTGGAAGTCTGTACAAATAAAAACAAATTCCTCGGTCGATATTGATATTTAGACATCTAGACTGCAAGAATGACTTGTACTGAGTTCAAAAATTGAAAGCAACAATAGATAGTTGGTCCTTAATCCTAAAGTTCTGGTTTATTTATATGAAATCAAATTAGTTTCCGGCAATTGGAAGATAGGAGCCACGCTTCCTGCGTAACTAGAATATTGAAATCAACCACCTTTCTTGTTACCTCATGAATCATGTCATATTTGTCTTAGCAAATTTGGTGCATACAAAATTTAAAGCCAATATTCATCACATTGTTATACTTCTTTTAACTTTAAACCAGACATTTTTCTATTGAAATTTCATCAATGAACTGGTATAGTTGAACTTCTTCCTCAAATTGATAAAATCAACATTAATGTCAAACTTCTACATTCTTAAACTAATTATATGGATCTGAACATCTACAAAAGTAATGATATAAACATCAAAGCATAGGATCTTCATGTATGAACACTAGATTAAACTCAAGTTCCTAAACTGAAAAGTCTCTTAGCCACTAACTTGGTACCTTCTCCTCCTCGAACGCATCTCTCTACTTGTCAGTTTATCACCTACATGTAAAACCTCGTATATTCCCATGATAAGCTATTTGGGTAATGCCCTAAATAAGAATACCTAACAAATGAGGATCCATAAAGCTGTGATCCCAAATGCTAAGGAAAAAGCCTGGATAACATGATTGCGGTAATAACATTAACAGATAAGCCACAAATCCAAAGCTCAAGCCACTAAAACAAAAGTGGACGGGAGTTTTATTAACATAAAAAATCAACTAATATGAAATGAAAAGACTAGAAATGATTGACAAAAAGAAATTATAGAGTGAGGTGAGAAAACTCTGGTGTCTTACAATCCCAAGTGGGTTGGAGTTGAAGTCATAAATTTGATCAAACTTGAAGAGTGAGTTCCACTTTCTCTTTCTATGTCCAGAACTTGCAGAAGAACTGGAGGCTGGTTAACCTCATCCCCAGCCTTGGCAAGGGTCTCAATATTGGGACAACTGAAGCTGAAAAGGAATTCATGGTCATGGAAAAAATGAAGTAAAACTTGTTAGGAGTCCAAGAGATAGAGGAAGATACTATAACCTGGTAGAAAGGACATCTAACTAGGTTTTTTTGCTCTTCATACTGTTGAATCTTATAGTCTGACCCTGGAATTATGGAATAGTTGTTAGTGGTGCTGCAGGCCTATAGTCCAAGGAAGCATCAGGGACTGTAAATGTAGTTCCAGGAAGCCCCTGTAACTCTCATTCAAAACAGATGACTGGTCATGTAATCAGCTGGAGAACAGCATTACAAACATCGGTTTTGATAAATTATGAAATCTGCATACACAGGCTAAGCAAACTCCATCAAATGGTAATAACGTTGATAATCACTTGATATAATATAAAGTGCCTAATAACTTCCTCAAATTAATGAAATTAATGATAATGTCGAATTGATAATTCAAACTTCTATATTCCTAAACTAATGATATGGATCTGGACATCTATAAATTGATGACAAACATCGATATGAAAGATCTTCATGTCCAAAAACTAGATCAAACCAAAGTTTCTAAAGTAGATAGGACTTCTATGACCTTGAATTGGTGGCTCTTCTCCTAAAATATCTTTATTTTTCATCTTTATCAACTCGGTATAAAACCTCACGTATGCCCATGATAAGCTATGTTAAATGAAAATTAAAAATTAACAACATCAACAGACAAGCCACAAATCAAAGCTCAGGCCACTAATCCAAAACGGAGAAGAGATTTATTAACATAAAATCAACTACCGTCAAATGAAACAACAAAACGAATGACTGACAGAGAGAAATCTTGGCATCCGAAGTGGGTTGGAGGTGAGACCTGGAGCTATTGTCACAAATTTGCTCAAATTCGGAGGAGCAAGCTCCAATTTCTCTTTCTCTGTCCTGAACTTGGGAAGGAAATGAAGGCTGGTCTACCTCATCCCTAGCCTTGGTAAGGGCCCTATTGTTGGGAAAACTAAAGCTGAAAAGAAATTGATAGTTGTATGAAAAGATTAAGTACAAATTAGATAGGAGCTAAGAAGATAGAAAAAGATATTATAAGCTAGTAGAAATGACATTCAACCTGGGAATTTGTCTTCTGATACTAATTAGTCTCACTCTGTCCCTGGAATAGTCGTTAGCACTGCTTCAGGCCTATAGCACAGGGAAGCATCAGAAACTGTAAATGTAGCTCCATGAATCCCCTGCAACTCCTGTCCAAAAATTTGATGACCGGTAACATAATCAGCTGAAACACATATCATCCAAAGCATCTTTAATAAGAAATTACGAAGTCAGCATACACAAGTTATGCCAGCCCCATCAACTATGATAGACCTTGATCTGGTATAAAGTGCCTAAGAACTTCCCTAAGTTAATGAAATCAACATTAATGACAAACTGATAATGCAAACCTCCATATTTTTAAACTAATGATATACCTCTGAACATCTGTAGTCTAATGATATAAACATCAAGGTACAGGATCTTCATGTCCACAAACTTGATCAAACCCAAGTTGCTAAACTGGATCGGACTTCTATGTCCTTCAATTGTTCCCTCTTCATAAGCTCATTTCTCTTTGTTTTTTGGCTTTATGAACTAAGTGTAAAAACTTGGATATGCCCATGATAAGCTATATCATAATGAAAATAAAGATCAATAACATTAACAGACAATCCACTAATTCAAAATGGAGAAGAGCTTTATTAATATGAAATCAGCTAATCAGATAAAAGGAATGAATCATTGACAGAAAGAAATTTTAGAGAGTTGGGAAAATTTTGTAACCGCACCATTTCAAGTGTGTTGAAGGTGACACCTTGTAGTATGGTCAGAGATTTGTTTATACTCAGCAGAGTGAGCTCCACTTCCTCTTGAAGCTGCAAAGAAATCCATACCTATATGAAAGACAAAGTACAACCAGGTAGGAGCTAAAGAGATTGAGAAAGATATCATAAGTTATAACTTATAAACTAACAACTTTCAACCTGAGTATTCGGCTTCCAATATTGTTGACTCTCAGACTCTTGACCCTGGAATAGTCATTAAAAGTGCTTCAAGCCCATAGTCGACGAAAACATGAAGAACTGTTGATGTAGTCTCAGGAAGCCCCTGCACCTCCTATTCAAAAATTGATGACAGGTCATATAATAGGGTGGACCACAGCATTAGAAACACATTGTATGAGGAATTACAAACTCCACATGCCAAGCTTTGCCAACTCCATCAGCTGACAATAGACCTTGATTTACTATAAAGCACCTAAAAAATTTCCTCAAATTAATGAAATCAACATTTATGTCAAATTGATAATGCAAACCCCCATATTGTTAAACTTACGATATGGATCTGAGCATACATAAATGAACGACAGAAACAACAACAGATAGGATCTTCATCTCCAGAAACCAGATCAAACCCAAGATGCTACACTGGATAGGACTGCTATGTCCTTGAATTGGTCCCTCTCCTCCTAAAACTCATTTGTCTTTATTTTTCAACTTTACCAAATCAATATAAAACCTTAGGTAGCCCATTATAAGCTATCTGAAAACAAAAATTAAAGGTTAATAGCATTAACAGACAAGCCACTAATCCAAAGTGGAGAAGGAGCTTGATTAACATAAAATAAGCTAATCAAATGAAATGACTGACAGAAAAAAAAGAATAAATTGAGTTGGGAAATTTCTTGGGAAATTTCTGGAATCTTACCATCCCAAGAGGGTTGAAGATAAGACCTAGAGATATGGTCTTAAATTAACTCAACTCAGAAAAGTGAGATCCATTTGCTTTTCCTTTGTCCTTAACTTGGGGAACAACTGGAGCCTGGTCATCCTCATCCCAAGCATTGGCAAGGCCCCCATTATTGGAAAAATATATAGAAAGGGAAATTAAAGCAAGACAGGAGTTATGGAAATAGATAAAGATATCATAATCTTCTAGAAATAGCATTCAACCTGGGTGTTTGCCTTCTGATACTTTTGACTGTCAAACCATGACCCTGGTATAGTTGTAAGTAGTGCTTCAGGCCTATGGTACAAGGAAGCATCAGGAATTCTCATCGTAGTTCCAGGAAACCCCAGCAACTCCTGTTCAGGAATTGATGACTAGTCATATAATGAGGTGGAGTGCAGCACTACAAACATCTACAATAAGAAACTAGGAAATTTACATACTTGCCTATGCCAACCCTATTAGGTAAAAATAGCCTAAAGGACATAGTGAAAAGAAGATCGCATGTTCACTTGAGTTTTCAGTCATTTCTCCCTTAAGTCAGAAAGATTAGAAGATAGTTTATTCTGACCCTCAGCCCCAACAAAAGGCAGAGACTTTTTAACCCTCATCCCCAACGAAAGGAATAGAGTAACAAGATGTTTGCTGGGTACTGATTACAGAAACAACAAAATACCCAGAGCTGGAAAACAATCATCAGAACAGCACTATAACAAGGAACTCCAAAAAAAGGTTCAGCAAGCAACAACAGGATACTGTTCTCTTCTCAGTTACCTGGAATTCTAGAAGGCTGAACAACATTCTGACAAATTAATTAATATTACAAATTTTAATAGCATTAGTTATCTTACTTTGGTTGCTAGAAAAGAGCTACTATCTAGTACAATACAGAGGTCGACACAAGAAAACAGTTTACGAACAATCCACATTCACCATATAATTCAACCACTATCTATGACTATGAACTAAGGAAATGGTTACTGGATGATCCATGTGTAATTCAACCAACACTTATGGCTATTGACTCAGGAAAATGGGCATTAGCTCAAGAAAATGGCTGTATAATGGTGCATATAAAGTACCACAATATGTAAGTACTGACCCAAGAGAATGGCTACCAACTCAAGAAATCAACTCAAGTAAATGGCTATAACCAAGGAAAGAAATCTACCCAAGAAAATTCTTCAGCTCAAGAAAAGCCCCTTTATATATATTTAGAAAAAAACTCAAGAGGACAAATAAACTAGTTGAATTCAAGAAAATGGCTATCGGATGATCCATATCTAACGTATGACTGAGCCGCTGCATATGAACTAGAACATGGCAAACTGAATTATAATCAATTTCTTGAATCTCTTCCAGCAGCAATCGAAGTATGAAATCTTTTTCCCTACGGTAACAAGTGACCTACCAAGAACCTTTTAATATCCAAATTCGTAAATTTTCTCAAAACTTCGTGCTTTTATGGATCATATCTTGATCCTTAAAGCCAAAACTGTTAAAGATGGATGTGAGTTTAAGGTTGAAACACTGTCCCAGTAGAAATCGATGTCAGCTTTCAAGAAATAGGTGAAAAAACGAAGGCCATCAGGATTGTAATAGAGGGCCAAAACATTAATTAAAAAAAGAAAAATGTTTTGATCGAATTCTTCAAAAAGGGATGGTTCTTGAAGATTCTACTGAACAAAAGCAACAAAAATAAACCCAGAGAGCAAGGACTCTTGCAATAAAAAGGAAATAATAGAAGAAAGAAGGGACCTGGCCTTCGAAGGGAGGATCCAATAACAGCGTTGGCTTCGAAGAGGGGGCAGCCGCAGCGGTGCCGGTATTGATATCCCCTCGTCGCCATCACTCTGATATCTAATGAATGATTGAACCACTGCATATGAAACAAAACATGGCAGATCGAATTATAATCATTTTCTTGAATCTCTTCCCCAAGCAATCTAAGTTAAGTATTAATTCTTTTTCACTAGGGTAACAAGTGACCTACCAAGAACATATTAATATCCAACATTCGTAAATTTTCGAAAAAGTTCGCGCTTTTATGGATCATATCTTGATCCTTAAAGCCAAACTGTAAAAGATGGACGTACGTTTAAGGCTGAAACACTTTCCCAGTAGAAATCGAAGGAAAGATATCGGCTTTCAGGAAATACGTGAAAAAACCGAGGCCATGATATGGTGACAGAGGGCGAAAAGATTAATTAAAAAAAGAGAAAAGTTATGATCGAATTCTTCTAACAGGGATGGTTCTTGAAGATTCTACTAAACAAAAGCAACAAAAACAAACCCGGAGAGCTAGAACTCTTGCAACGAAAAGGAAATAATTGAAGAAAGAAGGACCTGGCCTTTGGAGGGAGGATCCAAGAACGGCGTTGGCTTCGAAGAGGAGGCGGCCGCGGCGGTGCCAGTGACGATATCCCTCATCGCCGTCGCTCTGATCCTCGCTAGTTTTGTTTTCCTGAAGACGCTGAGGTTACGCATGGGAAGCCTATACATAGACACGTAAGGTCGGCGAGGTTGACGGCTTCGCGAAATTGATGAAAATTATTTTTAATTATTTTATTTAACAGGATGGATAAGTATATTTATAATTATTAAAAAATTTTAATAATAAATATTCATAATAAATATTTTTTAAATATTTTTAATATTTTATTTTATTTATTTATTTATTCTATATTATTTTTTTTTTTATTATTTATATAATAATATTTTTTTTTCTATTTTCATATTTTCTACACGTTCATCGATGCCGCCGCACCTATCTACCGCTCTGTCACGATTTTCCTTCTTTCTCGATAAATATCGATCTCGATTGCATCTCCACTCCCTTTTTTCTTCTCATATCTTCTTCGCGCTTGCCCCTGCCATCTCACCACCGCTCTCCTTCTCTCTCGACAAATATCAATCCCAATCGCACTCCACTCCTGTTGATATCGTCGTCACCGATGCCACCATTAAAGAAAGAGAGAAACTCTTGCTTCTTTTTTTTTTTTTTTTATAAAATAATATTTTTTTTCTTTCTTTCTATTCTCATACCTTCTTCATGCCTGCTAGTACCGTCCCACCTCCTACCATCACATCACTGCTCCCCTTCTTTCTCAATAAATGCCAATCTCGATCATACTTCTTCTCAATTCTTCTCATATCTTCTCCAAACTTTTGAAGGCTATTAAATGCAGAGATTTAGCTTTCACTCTATTTATGGATAATTATTAAATTTAATCTGATCTTATTCAATCGATTCAGATCTGAAAATATATTATTTTTAAAAAATAATAAAAAAATATTATTTTTAGAAGAGTAAATTAGTATGTTATTATTTTTAAAATTAAAAAATGATATGTTATTTTTTAAAATAATAATAAATTAATATTTTTTAAAAAATATTATTATTTTTTATAATATTTTATTTTTTAAAAATAATATTTTTTTAAAAAAAATTTCATCTCTTATCCCACCCCACTTTTATTTTTATAATATTAATTTTTATAATTTTTTAATAAAAATATTATTTTAAAAAATAAATTAGTATGTTACTATTTTTAAAATTAAAAAATGATATATTATATTTTTAAAATAATAATAAATTAGCATTTAAAAAATTATTATTATTTTTATAATATTTTATTTTTAAAAATAATATTTTTTTAAAAAATATTTTTCATCTCTTATTCCTTTCCTATTTTTATTTTTAAAATATTTTTAATTTTTAAAAAATATTATTTTATTATTTAAAAATAATATTTTGATTCCATATGATATCACTAAAATCATCTGAAATGCTCAGATGGTAACACCATAAAACTCCTCCATAGAGTATTATTATTATATATATATATATATAATAGATTTTTCTGAGTAAGAAGCTGAAGCCACCAAATACAATATAAAATAAATATAATAGAATAAATAATAAAAATAAAATAAAATTTAATAAATATAAAAGCTTGATCATTTTTTAAAAATAAAATTTTGATGTTAATATTATGACATAGTATCATTATATATAATTTTTATAATGTATATTTATTGATATAATAAAATAATAAATTGTAAAATAGCAAACATGCAATGCATGATTTTTCCAAGATTTATACAAAATTTTAATAGTATATCTATATTTATCAAGACTTATTACTGAATTTATATTGGTACAGAAGAGCTACTCCTAAATGGCACACAAGAATTAAAGTAGGGTGCCCATAACTCGATTGATTGAGAGTCAACTCAACTTTAATATTAACTTAAAAACCAAGTTATTATCGATAATTGATATTTATATTTAGTACTCACACCTAGCAGAGAGCTTATGAAATTATTAGATATATTCCATCATAGAAAAGCTTTTTTATTTGGCTTAAAGAAACTTCTCATAAATTACTTGAGCATAATTTTTTTTAAAAAAGATTATAATAACACTTTCTCAACTTTAGATGTATTGTAGAGATACTATCTCAATTTTAAAAAGTTCCAAATTGGTCATTCAAGTTTTTAAATTATTTAAAAATGATCTTTATCGGACAAAATGGATCATGCGATCATTCCATTATAGCATATAAGTTATTGTAAAACAAAAATGCCCAATTTTTTGTTACATAGGTTGGAGTCCTAGCACCAAAATAGGAGCTCGATGATACAGATGTGGCATTTAGGTCAAAAATCAATAAGAAGAAATGATCCATGATCCACAGAGATAAAAACAAATAGCAGATGATGAAACAGATCAATAGATGATAAGAAAGTGGACCTTTGGAGCTAGAGATCCCTTTTGGCATAAGATGACTTGTGGTAGATAAGGGCAAGCTCCTACTTGAGGGTGACATGAGCAATGGCAAGGTACTGGTTATTGATGAAGAGGTTATGGATCTCTTGAAGTCGAGCAGTGAGGCATTTCTCGATGATTATGAGTGAGGAGGAGAGGCCGGGGAGGTCTGCAACCGAAAGGAGGGAGCTTAAAGAGGTCATATAGGAGGTTGGGGTGCATTGGGCCTAAGCCATGGTTGGGGTGGGGGTAGGCAACGAGGGGTTGTAAACTAGCAAGGTCGGGCCCTTCCTCACATGAGGCAGCATCCGACTCCTTCCTAACATTCTATTGAAAAATCTTAGGAGGCATTTAATATGGGATGATTCATCCAAAATCAAGAATAATATGAGAGGAAGTGATAAGATCACCATATTTGGTTGCATTATGATGATCCTATATGGTAATAATTTTAAATCATTCCTATTTTTTGAATCACCTCCTAACTCAGTGATGGGATACTCGTCCTCGAAGTCGAAAATCTAAGATCATCCCTAAGGAATAATGTTGGACTGAAATATAAGAATAAAAATATTTCTCAGTCTAGCAAAAAAATGGATATATTAATACACCATTAATATATTATATCAATATCGTATATATAATATTATATATTATATTTATGATATATATTATATTATAATATGTTATTAATCATATTATGATTGTATTACGATTCAATGATAATTTAAATCAGAGTAAAAATATCTTATTATACTTTATATTTATATAATAAAAATATTTAACTTTGATTTACTATATTCTTCTAATCAAAATAAATATTCATATTAATAAATAATATATTATAAGTATAAATAAAAATATTAATTCTATAATAATAATTAATATATTTTTATAAGATTAATAATTTATAGGACTAATAAATATATTTTTATAAAATTTATTAATTATTAATATATTAATAAATATAGTAATATTCTATTTATAATAATTATATATGATTAATAAATATTTTTTTGTAGAATATATTATAGATAGTTTTGGTATTATATCATCAATGATCTTGGATTTTCATGAAATACCAAATGAATTACTCATGGATACTTGGAGATTTTTAATCATTAGATTATAACCTACCAAATGCCACAATCTTAGATCATTAATGATCAAATTATTATAAGATTTTGATCATCGGTAATCTTAGATCATCATGGTAATCCCATTTGAATCATCAAATGCTATCTTAGGGGGATTAAAGGGAAGGGCTTGGTAGGATTGTAGGAGTAGAGGAGGTTGTGAGGAGAAGAGTACATGTATTGCATAGAATAATTTAAGGTTTTTCTTTTTTTAGCTGTTCTTTTTATGTTGACATTTTCAGGAGTTTCAAAACTCCCCATGGCCTTTTCGCGTGAGGTTACTCGTGCGAAGGGTGCGTGAGCCGTTCCACGATTTTGCGAATTTGCAGAACATCCCATAGATTCTCCACGTGCCATTTGGTCGTTCCATGAGAGGAGCACACGGTCTATGTGGCCATTTCATGATCGTTTTGCGAGCTCTCCATGCACGGACTATAGCTCCACGTACCATTTTTCCACATGGTATTTACGTGGTGTTCTGCACCTATTTAAAGGAGTCCCTTTCATTCTTTCTAAAATAATAAAAAAATTGAGTCTTTCCATTTAAAAAAAAATCTCTTCACTCTCTCTCTCTCATTTAAATTCTTTTTTCGTATTCTCTCGATTAATTTGTTGTTATTTGGGCTGAGAACAAAGTTGATTGGCGTCCGCTCGAGATCATGCCGTCGATGGAGGTTGGAGTACTTAGCTTCCAAATTATACCTTGAAGGAGGATGTGCAGCTTAGATCTTCACACGAAAAGAAGCCAAAATCTTCTTTAAAGCAGTGGATTATCCACCTTCCAAGTCAGGTCCTGTATTTTTTATTTTATTTTGACCGTTACGTCAATATATTTACTATTTCGCACACATCACAAAAAAATTCAACTTTTATAAAATATATGTACTATTTTTTATACAAATTCCTCTACAATCTAAAGGAGATTTTGTAAATATTTTTATTGTGCTTCAATATAATTTTATATTAAATATAGTTGTTTGTAAATAATTATAATTTATGAGCCTTGTATGTGTGTGTGTGTGTATATATGTATTAACCAACATCATTTTTTTCTATAGATTTGTGTTGTGCAAAATTAATCAAAGATCCCCACAAAACTTATATTGCTACATATTAATTTTTTTTTTTTAAAAGATAAGAAAACAAAATAAATCAAATAAATTTATAGGATCTCTTTAGAGATAATCAAATAAATAATTTTTTTCTATAAACTCCTAATCTTTTGGTAATCAATTAAGTTTCAATTTAACCATAATAAACTTTATTAAGTGACACTAATTAATAAACTAAATTAAGCAAAAAACTAATAATTTTTCTTCAATTCCGTGTTCGTCTTTGAACCAAACTTGGATCAAATGGCTATCCTTAGAGATAAAACCATTAGTTTTAAACCTGATAAATTTGATGAAACCAACTTTAGAATGTGGTAGAGACAAATAAAATTCTGGCTAACCACAGTGGATCTTTGGTCAATTATTAACTAATTTTTAGCCTCCTCTGGTTCAACCTCTCTTGCCACCCTTGAAAAAAACTATCTTTATAAGGGTAGAATTCCAAGTGCCCTTAGTGATTCACTCTATGATGTTTATTTATCTGCAAAGAGTACAAAAGAATTATGGGATAACCTTGAGTCTGAATATGGCCTGGATGATGTTGGTGTTGAGTGATTCAATATCGTATCATTTCTTAAATATATTATTATAGATGATAAACCCATAAATGATCAACTCTATCAATTTCAAGAATATCTTAGCAAGATTCAAACCAATGGAATCATTCTCTCTGAAAAATTTAAGATCTCGAGCCTTCTTGATAAGTTGCCTCCTTAGAAAAGATTTGCCAAAAGTCAACTCCATAAGCAAGGAGAGCTAACCCTAACTCAACTTCTGAATTCAATTAAAATAGAAGACCAACATAGGTCCAAATCCTAGCAAGCCAGAGTCCTAGATGCCCAAGCTAACCTGATCTTTACCAAATCTAAATTAAAACCTAGATTTCAACCAAACCAACAACACCAGTCAAACCAACCTAACCGTCCTAACTCAAATAAGTTCAAGCCTAAGGGTAAAAATTTTCAGTCCAATAACTTTAGATCCTTCAAGCCTGCCCAAGATCCAAGTAATAAGTTCTGCTTTGTGTGCAGAAGGACTAATCATCTAGCAAGAGATTGTTATCATCGGAAGAAGGAGCCCTTTCGCAAGCCTTCTGATTCCTCGGGACCTCAAGCATATGTAGTTTAAGGTTCAGAAGATATCATCTTTAGGTCAGTAAGCTTTAACACTGAAGTTAATGTTACTTCCTCTAATCTTAATTGGTGGTTGGATTCAGGAGCTAATATTTATATTTATTTTGACTGCTCCTGGTTCACCACTTTTTAAGATTTAAGCGGAGGAGGTGTAATCCTTAGAAATAATACAGCCGCCAGGATCAAGGGACAAGGTCGAATCAATTTGAAGATGACTTTTGAGAAAGTTCTTACCTTGATGGATTATTATATATTCCAAACCTTAGGAAGAACCTAGTTAGTGGGTCTCAGCTGGTTCAAAAGGAATATAAAATTATTTTTGATTATAATAAAATTATGATAACTAAGAATAATGCTTTCATAGGAAGAGGATATGTAAGTGAAGGCTTATTCAAATTGAATGTTATAAATTATCTTATTAACAAAGGTGAGAATTAAGTTTATTTTGTGAATAAGTCTAATCAAAATTTATGGCATGATAGACTGGGTCATGTACACTTAGAAAAAATTAAACATATGATGGGTTTAAAGCTAATTCCCAAATCAACTTAGATATATCTAAGTGTGAAATATGTGTTGAATCTAAACAACCAAAAAAATTATTTAAATAAATTGAAAGAAATTCTTTCATCTTGGAGTTGATACATAGTGATGTATATGACTCTACCAAAACTACAACCCGTGGTGGCAATAGGTATATAGTAATTTTTATAGATGATTTTTTTAGATACTATTATTATTATCTAATTAAATCTAAGGATGAAATCTTCAATAAGTTCAAAATTTATAAAAGTGAAGTAGAAAATCAATAAGAAAAGAAAATTAAGATTCTTAGGTCTGATAGAGAAGGAGAGTATACTTCAAATAATTTTTCTCTATTTTGTCAAGAACATGGAATAATTCATGATTCTTACTCTCCACAGTCCAACGATGTGGCTAGATGTAAAAACCATACTTTTTTAGATATGATGAATCCCATGTTGATTAGCTCTGGCCTACTTGAGAATTTATAGAGAAAAATTCTTCTGTCTTCTTGCTTCATCCTAAATAGGATTCCTGTTAAAGACAGTGGCAAAATCCCTTATGAATTTTGGAAAGATAGAGCTCATAACTTAAATTTTTTCGAAGTATGGGGGTATCTAGTTAAAGTAAATATTCATAAACTCAAAAAGCGAAAGCTAGGACCTAAAACTATAGATGTTGTATTTATAGGCTATGCCCAAAATAGTAATGCTTATAGATTCTTCGTAATTAAATCAAATATTAGTGATATAAATAATAATTCAATTCTTAAAGTTAGAGATGTAACTTTCTTTGAGGACTTTTTTCCTTTTAATACTAAAATTTATAGATCCATAGAATGTGAACCTTCTTCTAGAACTATAGAACTAGAACTTGAAACTGAGACTGAATTAAGAAGAAGTAAAAGAAACAGAATTGAAAAGAATTTTGGAGAAGAATTTTTTACATACCTTGTAGAGGGTGATCCTTGCACATATGATGAAGCTATGTCATCATCAGACTCATTATATTGAAAAAAAATCATAAATAGTGAAATTCAATCAATACTAGAAAATAAAACTTAAATTTTATCAGATTTACCTTTAGAAAATAAAGCAATAAAAATAAAATAATTTTTTTTAAAAAATTAAGATTAGATGGAATAGTAGAAAGATATAAAGCTAGGTTAGTAGCTAAGAAATACAGCCAAAAAAAAGATATAGATTATTTTGATACCTATGCTCCTATAGCTAGGATAATCATCTTAAGAATCTTAGTAGTACTAGCATCAATTCATAAATTAATGATTCATCAAATAGATGTAAAAACTATATTTTTAAATAGAGAATTAGAAGAAGAAATCTATATAAACCAACCTCAAGATTTTATAGTCAAAGAACAAGAACATAAGATATGTAAACTAATTAAATCACTTTATGGTTTAAAACAAGCTCCTAGATAATGGCATATCAAATTTGATGAAATTATCCTAGGTGATAACTTTAGAATTAATGAACATGATAAATATGTGTATTATAAAATGAATAACTCAGATTTTATTATCCTATGCCTATATATAGATGATATTCTATTATTTGGAACATCACTAAAAATAATACAAGAAACTAAAAAATACTTATCAAATAATTTTGATATGAAAGACTTAGAAGAAGCTGATATAATTTTAGGAATGAAGCTTAAAAGAATAAATAATGAAATAGCCTTAAACCTAACAAATTCAATAAAAAAATGCTTAAAAAGTTTGAATATTTTGATCTTAATCCTATCTCTACCTCATATGATCATAGTTCTAATTTAATTAAGAATTTAGGAGAACCTATAAGACAATTAGAGTATTCTCATAGGACAGGATCTCTGTTATATATAGCAAATAGAGCTCATCCTGATATAGCTTATGTAGTAGGCAGACTAAGTCGTTATACCAGTAATCTTAGTGATGAAGAACATATTGGAATACTTTTGAAAGAGTGTTTAGATATCTAAAGAAAACTCTTGATTAGTCTCTTTTGTACTCTTATCTAAAAGTACTAGAAGGATATAGTGATGCTAATTGGATGATGATAATTTAGATGTTAAGTTTACCACAGGATATCTTTTCATGTTTGGAGAAGGTGCAGTATCTTGAAGATCATGTAAACAAACAATAATAACAAGAAGTACGTTAGAATATGAATTAACTGCTCTTGACACCACTTGCGCTGAAGCATAGTGGCTAAAAGACCTAATTAATAATATTGAAGTTCTTCCATTTAAAACATCTATAATTCCAATAAATTATGATTGTAGAGCTCTAATAGATATGTTAAATCAGTATACTTCAAATAAAAAGATGAATAATCATATTTTGATTAGATATAAAACTATAAGAAATAAAATAAAAGATGTGATATTACTTCAATTTATAAGATCAAAAATAATTTATCTGATCTTTTAACCAAATTAAGGACTTTCAAAAACTTTGGTATTTAAGATATTGAGGGGGATGGGGCTTAAACCCATAGATTAGTCACCAGAGTGGACCCCTACCTTTGCCATTGGAGATTTTTTGGTCAAGGTTCAAAGGGGAATGACCTCTAAGGTGACATCTGAGAGCACTACTTCTAGGAGTTTGTCTCTGACCCATCCATATGATGTAGTGCTCTATATATAATGGTTAGGTTGAGCGTAGCTCTTAATAGATCCAAGGTTGCAAGTTCAACGAGGTACGATTTCATAATATGTATCCTTGGAGGATCTACCTTGGTGAGAGTAGTCGTGAGGTCGTGACTATGGGATTAGAATAAATCTCTAGTAACTTTTATGAAAATCAAGACAAGCGCATGGCCTAAATAGCGTTATCTCACATTGTGATCAGTTTGTCTTCATACTGTGTGTATTTATATAGTAAATATAAGTTTTAAAATCTAGAAGGTACTTGTACTAAGTACAGTAAAAGCTAAAAATTTTATTATTTAAATTATTTACTGAATTTAATTTCTTTTTTTTTTTTTGAGTTTTGAAACTTGTGGGCGACTGTTAACTTTTTTGAGAGTTTCAAAACTCCCTGTGGCCTTTCCGCGTGAGGTTCTTTGCACGGAGGGTGCGCAAACCATTCCGTGGTTTTGCGATTCCGTAGAACATCCCATAAATTCTCCATGTGCCATTTGGCCGTTCCACGAGAGAAGCGCGCGGAAATGCTTCGTGCGGCCATTCCATGATTGTTTTGCGAGCTCTCCATGCATGGGCAGTAGCTCCGCGTACCATTTTTTCATACGATGTTTACGCGGTGTTTCTGCACCTATTTAAAGGAGTCCCTTTCGTTCTTTCTAAAATAGTAAAAAAAATCGAATCTTTCCATTTAAAAAAAAGTTCTCTTCACTTTCTTTTCATTCAAATTCTTTTCTCATATTCTTTCAGTTATTTTGTTGTTATTTGGGCTGAGGACGAAGTTGATCGGCATCCGCTCAAGATTGTGCCGTCGATGAGGGTTTGAGTGCTTGACTTCCGAATTATGTTTTGGAGGAGAATGTGCAGCTCAGATCTTCGCATAAGAAGGGGCTGAAATCTTTTTTAGGACAATGGTTATCCGCCTTCCAAGCCCGATTTTATATTTTTTATTTTATTTTGACTGTCATGTTAATATATTTAATGTTTCACATACATCATGAAAAAAAAATTAACTTTTATAAAATATATATACTATTTTTTATATAAATTCCTCTACATTTTAATCTGTCGACTGCGTTTCATACTTTATTATAAAAGAAAGAGAATGGATTTCTTGGTGGAATGAGAGCCATTATTGGAGGGGTTTCTTGCCGAGATAAATCGACAACAGCTCTTTCTATGAATAGCTAGAGGTCATTGTTGTACATGGTGCTCTCATACCTTGCATCTAACTTATTCTTTTGCTACGAGCTAAACTTTAGAATTGGAATGTTATGTTTGAGAACAAAACTTTCTTTTGGCTTTGCTTCCTAAGATATGGAGGAATGAGTGAGATATAACAAGGAAAGATAGTATATTAGCATGACGAGAATAGAATTCATTTCTCACTTTTTTCTTTTCATTTTTCTCGAGAAAAACTTGATAGCATAGAGGGGTGCATAAGAATAGGTTCAAAGAGAACGGTTGGAATGATAAGCTGGAGGGTGGTTGAAAAGACATTCGAATAGGCTAAAAAAAAGAAAGGGCATCTTCATCATTTGAAATGGTAGGCTATTGCCGTCTACTGGTTGGAGAGTAAGAGAACCAGTTTGGAACGATTAAGAAACTTGAAGATTTGGGACATTTTAAAGTTGGAGGAGTGTCCCGGAAATATGTTCAAAGTTAAAGAGGTATCATTATAATTTTTTTTTAAAAAAAATACAACTCTTTGAGGACGTCCTTTTTGCTTTAACTGCCGGCTTTTAAGTTTTTTTTTTTTTTTTTTTCCGGCTCAGGAGATCACTTGTCTCTCATTTCATCTGCTAATAACATAAGGGTTTTCCACCATTATTGGTTCTTTGTACTAAGTGAAACATAGAAAGGATACAATATCCCTTCTTTACGTAGAATGCTTTGCGATTTAGACCATGAATGCAATTCAAGATCTAGCTACTTTGATCCAAAGCAACACGGTCATGGACAGATAGCATTTTAAATTATCCAGCAACGTCCATCGAATCACAAAAAAAAATTATATGTGAATATCCGGAGGTCTTGACCATAGCCTACTGGTTAGGCCCACTGCATTGCCGAGCACACCAAGCAAAATAAGTTCGGGAAAGATGCCAATAGATTGATCAAAACCAATCATTATCAAAGAGGAATTTCAAAGCTCGCTTGCATTCATTTATGATCCGAGAGCAAAAGCAAGATTTCTATTGATTGGTCGGCCCAATCCATGCTCATTGGTCATACCTGGAGTAGCTCGCAGATGGAGCAAATGTCCATGAGAAAAATTAACAAGATAGCATATCGGTGAGGCAACAAGAGAAGAAATGAGTACATAAAGCAAGGGTCCATCATGCTAGGTTGTCAAGTAGGTCAAAATCAACCAAAAAAAACTCTTAAAAGCTATAATTAAATTGATATTTAAGCAAGGGTGCCAAACTTTGCACGCATGTAGCGCTTTCTCGCTCTGCACACTGCGTGAAGTCCTATCCTGGCTTCCTGTACGGCATGTGGACCCTTACATCAGCGAAATAACGTACCGGGTGCACTTCACTGGCCGTCTTTCGCAATCCATTGGCCGCCGGACTCGAGAGAAACGCGTGCGGACCGTTGAAATATTTTTTACCGGAGGCTGGACCGTATAACCCACGGGCTTATTTCGTTGGATTACGTTAAATGTAATGTACCAAAACCTTAAATTAGTGTCATAAACGGATACGAAACATACCCGTCCGACCAACATAAGGACCCACCAAAACATGCCACGCGTCCATATGATCGTTCCTCCGCATCCGAGCGCCGTCAGCCATCAGCGCCGTGATGCCCTTTCTTATCAAAACAAACAAGGTGCCGTATGCGTCCCCACTTACTGCCCCAGATATATAGAACCCATCCAAGGAAAAACTGGCGAGGGTAAAACAGGAATTTTATCCAGCGCTCCACCTCAACCGAACCGGGACTGGGAGCCGCATCGTCTTGTCTTTATTTTACGGGGCATTCTTGGACCGTGTTTAGGGTATAGTTTTAACTTATTTAAATTATTTAATATTTAATAAAAATAATTTATGATCTATAAATTAATTTTTATTGATAAAATTTTCATTCAAAAGTACAAAATCAAAAACTAATTATATATATTTTTATTTTTAAATTTATTTTTTATTTTTTAAAATTATTTATTTATTTAATATTTATTTTTTATTTTTTAAAATTTATCTTAAAAAATGAAAAACTATGCATTCCATTAATTCTTAATTCAAATTAAAAAAAATCACATAATTTTTATTTTTATTATTTTATAATTTAATAAAATTAATATTTATTATATTTATTATATTAAATTAAATATTTAAAATAATATTAAAAATAAATAAAATAAGGTTATATTTTTTTGTATCATTTTGTACATGATAGTTTATTGATATAGCTAATTTCTATTAAATACTTAAGGATCTGTTTGGTTGGGATATATCAGATTACATGATAATCTGATAATTTATAAAAATTATTTATCTAAAAAAATAATTATGAAAAAAAATAATTTTTACTATTTTTGATTGGTAGAAAAATTATTCTGAAAAATGATACCAAAAAAAATTATTATGTTTGATTAGAGATAATCCTATATGAAAATATGCATAATTTATAAATATATCTTTTAATATAAAATAATTTTTTAATATCAAAATAGTATTATTATTTTTAATTAATTTTTATATGGTGCCTATAATCAAATAATTCTTTGCATAATATTTTTTTCATGTTAATTTTTTTACAAAAAAAATTTATTAAATAAAATTTAAAGAGTGTTGAAATCAAATCAATAATTATATATGTAATTTTATTGAAGATATTTTTATCAAATATAAATTATTATTATTTAAAAATTTATTAAATATTAAAATTTTATAATATTTATTTTATTTTTTTATTTTAAAAAATAAATATAGGATCTACTAATTTTTTTAGCTACAGCCCAATATAATTATATTTTGCCAAATACAGTTTTAATAAGCTTAGGATCTTGAGCACGTGATGAGATCTGCTGTTCGCTGTTCCAGACCGTGCAGCTAAATATCACCATAGCAGGTTTAGGAGGCTTATATGTCAGTGGCCCGGTAGCGGGCAAGGGGTATTAGTTCTTCGCTCTCTTTTCACCCCTTGCCGCTCGGCTCTCCTCTCCGAAGCCGCCACCACACCATTCTCCGGCTTAGAGATGAGGTCCCTCGCGATCTCCAACCCGTGCCCCTCCTCCACCTTCCGCCGCTCGTCTCCGCTCTACTCCGACGGTCCCTCTCCGCCGCCTCTTCTTCCCATCAGGTTCGGCTTTGCTTCCTCCGGAACTGTTCTTGGATTCCAATCTACGTCGAAATTTAGTATATACTATAAAGATATGTCCAAGTTATCGCTTCAAACTAGTTCTTGTTATTCGTGAGCATCAAGGATCGAAGACTACGGGTGGGTTTTGGTCCTGCGTTCTTTCTGGTTCCTTTTGTTGTTGAAAACTTGAATCTTGATTGGTATAATGGCATTTGATCCATGTGATTTGGATTCGTGTCACTTTGAACCCACTTCTTGCGATTCCTAAGCACTGAATATCTGAGATTGTCGGTGCGTTCTAGTGTTTTGGTTCTTTGTTATTCGCTTTATTGCTAAAATTTCGAATCTTGATTTGTACTTTCGTGTTCATTGATGTGATTTGGATGCATGTGGGTAATGCAGCCGTGCTCTTCTGCAAGGTCGCAATGGCAAGCCCAGAGATTGGCATTTTGGCGGTGCTCTGAGGTGAGTAATTTCTCTCTGCTCGTATTATTTGTTAAAAGGTTGTATGTTTAGTGATTTTTTATTTGCGTAAAAAAGTATCCAACTTTTTGTGAACGGTATAAAGTTCTTGAACACCACCAAATTCCTATCTTGATTTTTTCCTCCTTTTCTTGGTTTTTGAGTGAGTCGGACTAATCAAGTACATCTCTAATCTGTGTCTTTTTGAAGTTCACGGTCAATCTGCACGGTATTCTTGATTTTTTTAAAGGCCTTTTTTGTGAATGTTATGGAGTATTTTACTTTCAAAGTAACCCCTTCTTTCTTTCTAACTTATTCGGGTGTTATCATGTGCTGGCTTGTAGTGCCAAATAATCTAGTCATTTCTTGATGAGGAATGTGTTCTTTACCACAAAATATGGCTTAGATAGTAAATAAGTCATCCACAATCTAAGTTGTTGCTTTTGTTAGTTCAGAAGTACACAACATCAAATTTGTTTGGTTAATCTGCCTTTACTGCTGTTTCAGGATAGATTGTGCTTCTGAAAGCATAAGAAAGGATGGATCCAATAACCGTATCTTTGCTTCTATTGCAGGTATTTGTAATCCTAGCTGAATAATTCCAACTAATGTTTGTGATTTGTGGGCATGTAGCTCTTTCGTCATTGATCAAAGCCACTAAACCTTAACCTCATCCCAATGTTTGGTTTTTGGCTTTCTGAATACTTTTGTTTTACCATCCTATGAAAGGCTACATCCGATATCTCTGCCAACCTTTCTGGTCCTTTCTCGCAACTTTATTTTTAGTTTCTTTAGGCTTCTTACTATCATTCTTTATCCACACCCCCCCCCCCCACACCACAAAAAAAAAAAAAAAAAACCCTTTTTTTTTAAACATATTATAAATACTTAACAAGCTAGGCCTCCTTAAATAGCTCTCTACCTTTTTATATCTATACCGTTATTCCTTTCGAAGCTAACCTTTCCTTTTAACTAAGCATTTAGGTGCTTGTAAGTACCAGTCGGTACTGCAGAAAATATGCTGCGTTTGCCTGGTATGAGCATAGTACAGTTGGTATTTATCTCTATCTTGTAGTGCATTCTGACCTATGTCAACCTGTGCTGGTGCCTTTTGGTCACTGCCCCCCAAACCCCTTCACACAAGGCCTGCATGCACTGAAAACATATTTTTTGCTATTCAGTTTTGCAGGCTAGCCTTTTATTAATTAACATTAATTACTCATTTTTACCTTTTCTGTTCTTGACAGATGTTTCGGTTGAACAGTCTGTTGATAATGCTTATTTTCCTAAAGGTGACATGTGGTCTGTCCATAAATTTGGTGGGACATGTATGGGCACCCCCAAAAGAATTCAGAATGTTGCAGACATAGTCCTGAATGATGCATCAGAGAGGAAGTTGGTGGTAGTTTCTGCAATGTCAAAAGTGACAGACATGATGTATGACCTTGTATACAAGGCTCAGTCAAGGGATGATTCTTATGTGTCAGCAATTGATAATGTTTTTGAAAAGCATATGTTAGCAGCAAAGGACCTCCTTGATGGAGAGGATCTTGCTAGATTCTTATCTCAGTTGCAAATTGACATCAGTAACCTAAAAGCAATGCTTCGTGCCATCTACATAGGTTCCAACTCTTCCAACTTTTTTTATTTTTAAAGTTTCTTTTAACAAAGTCAATTCTGTTGCTAAATTTGCTGCCTTTTTTAAGTAATCTGTTGAATCCCTTTTTCAGTTCCTATTGCATGTTCTTCATGGTTTTCAAAATGCATGAGTCCTTTAAAACTGGAATATGACGTGCTAATCTGTTGTCTGTTTTATTTTTCTTCCATAGATCGTCCAGTTCTATGACTCTTGGTAGTACTTCTTATCTGTTAGTCTCTGAATTCTTAATGCTAGATTTTTATTCTTGGATTACTTCCTTTTTTAAGTATCATTTATGTTGTCTTATTCCTTTGAATGTTGACACTGTTTTTTCTTAAACATATCACCCTTAAGATGCAAAATGCTTTATACTGTTTTACATATTTGCAACTTGTCTATGTGTATTTAACACTGTGATTTTGTTGAATGCCAACAAAGAGCCCAATAGGATTGATTCAAATGCAGGTGATACTTTTTATGGTATGTAAATCACATACCAAATCCTATCAAATGAAAACAATTGCACGAGATTGACATGAAGCTTGTGCAGGAAAGACCTTAATTTTTGGAAGTTGTGATGAAAAAATAATAGGTACATGTTAGCTGAGCATGCACACATCCATGCATTTACATGTGCGCAGTTGCATGCCTGCGCATTTACATAACACACTCACATCCATGACTAGTGCGTCATGTCTTCACTTCACTTGCAAACCTTGCTTGAGGAGATAGAATGGCTGAAAATCAACATCACCTAACTAGAGATGGGTAAAAACTAGAGAGAAAAGGTACCCCGGTGTGAGTGTTTGATATAATTCTTGTCACCTGAGATGAAAAACATCTCTAACTGTTTGGTCATGAGTGTAGGCAATTGAGATCAATTGGAGAGGAAGGAAGACGAACACACTTCATGCATGAAGGGTCGGCGCTCAAATCAAGTGCATGGATGACATAGACTATGTGACATGGAATAGGTGTTTATCCACACTTTTTATTGATATTTAATTCTTTCCCTTAGAAAAGGCAATAATTCTATTAAGTTTGTCCATCAATTACATAGAGAGAATTTGCATGTGCAATTGATTGTTTGATCAAGCAGAGAGAGATAATATGCATGGAGATGGAAGGATATGGGATTGCATGGTAGGTTTCACATGGTGACTTCTAACTACCATGGTTGACCTCACAAAGTAGATCATGTTAGGGACTTATGTGCAAGATATGATTTAGTTGCAGGTTGCTGTGAACCTCCCAATGCCCACTGATGGGGCATCCAGTGACCCCATGAAATGTGTTTGCCACTACTTTCATGCAGAAGCTATTCACGGAGGGCTATCTGATGCTCTATCAGGTGGTTGTAGGGCAGCTGCAGGTTTGCAGATTGCTCCAAACTGAACAGCATCTATGCATGTCTGCGTGGGTGTGCACATATATGCATGGGTGTGCACATATATGTGCACACATATGCAGGCACTAACTACACATCCTTCATTTTGATTATTGGTTGTGTGACAAATTTCAAGGGTAAAGAGGCAGCACCTCAAAACCTTTTAACTTTGTAAGTATATTGCAAAAGGAAACTAACTGAACTTTCGCTTGCTTTATTTTGTAACATCCTATGAATGGCATGAGATTTGCCCAAGAGGATGTTTTTAAGGATCATTATATACATTTTCTTTCTATCTACATTATTTGTGTCTTCTTTATCCACAACCTTTTCCATGCAGTGTGTATGAATCTAGATTCGATGGCTCTTTTATAGGTATTATTTAATTGACTTGTGGCTTGTTACATTTCTTTTTCACCATATCTTGTAATTCACACATTCACATGTAAATCTAACTTGTGTATTATTTAGATTAACACCTTCAAATTCTATCCACTTCTATCCACTGAATAGCTAGGATACCTTTTTGTTTGCACTTTCCAGGGTATTATGTGTAGGCCTTCTTGTTCTGATTTTTTCAAGGGTGCATTTGCTTTGCGACCGGAATTAGAATCATAATGGTTTGGAATGGGAATTGGAATGGCCATATCCCTTGGCATGTTTACTTGGTGACTGAAATTGGAATGGGATTTGAATACTAGGAGAGAGCAGGGATTGGGTTTTGGGGGATTGGGGCATTCATATTCCCCTTTGAAATTGGAATGGGGAGGGAACACCCCCAACCAAACGGCTGGATGGGAGTCACTCCTTCTCATTCCCATTCTAGAGTGCAACTCCCCCCAACCGAACTTGTCCTAATGTTATCCATCTTATTGCAAGGTGTTTTTATTATTGCAGAAGAAGTATATAAGGAAATTCTCTGACTTCTATTACCTTCATTAGAAAATGTTCGGTACATTGAAGCTTATGCATCATGTCCTTTATCAGTTTGTTTGATTCTAAAGGCCATGATGTTTCCTACGATTGCTGCATCTTGTTGCTGATTTATTTTGGTTTAAGGTTGGGGTAGAAAAGTTAGAACAAACATGGGAATAAATGTCTGTGGATAATGCCTAAAGCTCATACAAGGGAACAGACTTTGAGTCTATAAAAGATTTGGCACCTCTTGTTGAACTATGACAGTTCAGGAGCTCCATTTGGGTTCTACTGGGTGGTTTTATTCCAGCACTTCTGTTCCCTTCCAACCCCTTTTGGAGTTCTGTTCGAAAAGCAGATAGTCCATGATCTTTGCTTCTAACCTTTTTTTTCCAAATTACCAACACTGTCCATCATTTGTTATACCCATCCATGCATATTCCTAACGTGATTGTTTCTTTAAGCCATGTTTTTTTATTGATGATCCTTCCTGACATTCATAACAAATTTTGCAGCTGGTCATGCTACAGAATCTTTTTCAGACTTTGTTGTTGGTCATGGAGAGTTATGGTCTGCTCAGATGTTGTCATATGCTATAAAGAAGGTTTGCTAGGCTTACAACAATGTCAGCTACCTATTCTACAGAACTTCAAGATTACTTTTTAACAGGATCTTTATCTCTTTGGTGCAGTCTGGAAGGCCTTGCAGTTGGATGGATACACGGGATGTCCTTATTGTTAATCCCACTAGTTCTAATCAAGTGGATCCTGACTTTTTAGAATCCGAGAAGAGACTCGAGAAGTGGTTTGCTCAATGTCCAGCTGATACAATAATTGCCACTGGCTTTATTGCTAGTACACCCCAAAACATTCCAACAACTTTGAAAAGAGATGGAAGTGATTTCTCAGCAGCCATACTGGGTGCACTTGTAAGGGCTCGCCAAGTCACTATCTGGACTGATGTTGATGGTGTATTCAGTGCAGATCCCCGAAAAGGTTTCATCTTATTCTTAATTGTATATTATTTCTTTATGTTAATGTGCATAAGTAATATTAATGCAAATTATAAATCACATTTAAATTCATATTGCATTATCCTTATAAATGTGTACATTTTTACAAATCATGAATGTCAGATATGTTTCGGTACCCCATTTTAGAAGCATCCACAAGTAAAACAAAAATTTCAACAAGCTTATATATTTTATTATACATATCAAAAAATGGATGCTTGAAAAACTGGTTTAAAACTTTAAATAGTAGATACTTGCATATCAATTACTGAAAATATGTAATAATGAGTACATGTCGGTGCTGAAGAATTCTTCCTATTTGCAGTTAGTGAGGCTGTGATATTGAGAACATTGTCTTATCAGGAGGCCTGGGAAATGGTCAGCTCCATTGTCTTTTGTTATTTGTTGACACAACTTGCCTTTTGCACCTGAAATACTTTGTAACTTGAAACTTTGCTTATTTTTGCAGTCGTATTTTGGGGCAAATGTTTTGCATCCAAGAACCATCATTCCAGTAATGAGGCATGGCATTCCCATTGTGATTAGAAATATTTTCAATCTTTCTGTTCCTGGAACAATGATTTGCCAACAACCTGTGAATGAAAATGGGGATAAAAAGAGCTTGGAGTCTGTTGTCAAAGCATTTGCTACCATAGATAATTTGGCTCTTGTTAATGTTGAGGGGTGAGATTTGTTATGATGCGTACAAACATGCATGCATGCACACACATACATATGCATACATACGTGCATGTGCATATGTATGCGCACACGCGCACACACAGATATATATGTATGTATGTATACACATTGATACACACACATACATACATACATACATATGCATGCATACATACATACGTACGTACATACATACATATATCAATGTATATACATGCATACATACACACATCTACATATATATATATATACATATATAGATACATATATGTACATATATATATATATGTATATATATGTAATTATACATATGTAATTATGTATATACATACATTATATACATATACGTATATATATATACACGTATGTATATGTATATGTATACGTATATATGTATATACATACATACATACGCACATATGCATACACATATACATGTATACATACACGTATACATATATGTATGTATCTATACACATACGTATACACACACGCATATATACATACATACATACATACACACATATGCATACACATATACATGTATACATACACGTATACATATATGTATGTATCTATACACATACGTATACACACACACGCATATATATATACACATACGTATACGTATATGCATACATATATATACGTGTATATGTATATATGTACATATATAGATAGATATATACATTTATGTCTCTCTCTCTCTCTATATATATATATATACACACATGCTAGAATCAAGTCGATCGGATTTGGACTCAGACCCGGTTAGGTCAAAACTCTATGATAGCAGTCCTATATCAATGATTCAAGCCGTTGAATATGATTTACTATCTCAAAACTATTTACAAACAAAAAATCTTATGATTTGGAGACCCCTAGCCTATTCATCAAGTAGTCCAAAATTGGACAGCCTAAATAAAATTAAATTAGATGTATTTTTTGATCACTTGATGCATAAGCTAGGGGCTTTCAAATAATATGATTTTTGGTGTGCAAATAGTTTTGAGGTAGTAGATCATATTCAATGGCTTGAATCATTGATGTATGACCTTCATTGTTTATTTTTGACTAGACCGGATCTAAGCCCAAATTTGGTCGACTTTACCCTAGTCTGCCCTTATATGTACATATGTATGTGTGTGTATCTTGCTGTTAATATTGTCATGCTGCAAGCTATGGATGCAAGTATTTAAGTGTTTTATTCAGTATAGCTTATTGTTTTGCAGAACTGGAATGGCTGGTGTTCCTGGTACAGCCAGTGCTATCTTTAGTACTGTGAAAGATGTGGGAGCTAATGTTATCATGATATCTCAGGTATCTCCTAACTTTTCTGTTTGCCTATCTGGGTCTGTGTTATTTATCATCTTCTTGCTAATTATTAGTTTGACTCAGGCTAGCAGTGAGCATTCCATTTGTTTTGCTGTGCCCGAAAATGAAGTTAGAGCTGTTTCTGGAGCCTTACAATCTAGATTCCGCCAAGCTTTGGATGCAGGGAGGCTTTCTCAGGTAAATAATTTCCTTTTCTTCCACCTCAGACGTGCTTGAAGTCCTTTATGTGTGTCACCACATAAACGTCTGTTACTGGAAACCCTTTTATCAAATGCAGTTGTAGCTATTTCTGGGATAGTGGAGTTTGAATGTATACCCCACACAGTTCTTGCTTGTGATAGGCCGTTCTAATGAACTTGATGGCATACCTGCTGTATAAATCAATATTTTTCATGCCTTGTTTGTATCATTTTTCTATTAGAGCCAATTGATTTTGTATTCCCAATAATTTGTTAATAAGGGGAGACCAATAGGAAGATTATTTATGAAGTGTATAGACTTGGACGTTCTCATAATTAAAAAGTTATAGGCAGGGTAAATGATACTTTGCTTCACCTTAATCTTCAAGTGGACGAGCCCTTCACACTTTTCCAAGTTTGCACCAATTGTTGTGTTGACCTTGCCTCTCATTACACTCAATTTTGGGTCTCTACTTTCACGAGTTGAGGTAGCTCCTTAACCTCATTCATGTTGAGGTATCTCCTTAACCTCATTCACGTTGAGGACCACCTTTTCCTTTTTCTTCAGATCCTCCTTGGTCTTCTTTCCTTATGGCTACAGTTTATGTTATATCTTTTAGCACTTCTATTGCTATGTCAACCATCCCATGGTGATCAAAATGATCCTTCTAAGTTTTGTTGGCTTGCTTCTTGATCTGCTCCCCTTTCTAACCTGGCTTGTTGCCACCTTTTGTTGACTTGTCATCTTTCTCACCTTTCCTTAGCTTGTTCTTCTCCTTTATTCCCATGGCCTTCATGTTTGCTTTGATGATGTCTTCAACTTTAAGAGCTTCAGCTCCTTGGAGATCTCAGACATACTTCATGAAGACTATATGATCATCAACGGAGATCTTGAGGGAAATAGCTTGCTCATAGAACTTAGTGTAGTTCTGGACAAATTGATTATACTTCTATGATTCTTTCTCAAGTACTGCCATATGATTCACTGATCTTTTTTTAGATTGATTGGATGAAATTGTTTCTTGATCAGGCTCTTGAATTTGCTCCATACTAGACTAGAGACATTCATTCGCATGTACAAATTCCATTAGGTAAGGGCATAATTGGTAAATCTTAAGATAGGTAAAAGCTATTTTATGGATGCTAGGGTATGCATAGATAGTGAAATAGATCTTTAACTAGTTAGAATTGGTCTAACCAATCATCAAGGTCCTTTGTATTGATAGCTCCAACTTATAAAGGGTCTCGATCGGAGCTTTGACTTTGAAAGGTTGAATAGGGAGATTTTGAGGACCTGCAGATTGCTCATCGCCTTATCCTTTTCACTTGATGGTTGGTCCTTGTATCCAGACATTAGAAACAACTTTGCTGCAAGAGTTGGGTTGATGCTTGAGTTGAAGGCATCATGAGTTGAGATACAATCTTGGTGAGTTGGGTAATCTTCTCTAATTATATGAGGTGTCCCTTCATATCATCACACATCGAGGTATAAGTAACAATTATACTCGTCTTTGTCCTTCGATAAATCTCAAGCACTGATAATGGTTGTCTCGTCTATTTATACTGCCTCAAAGTCTGAACCATAAATTTGAGCTTCCCAAATTAGAAGATGACAACTCTGCTACCAACTTGATCCAATAAGGAGAAGGAAGAAATTCCTTCAAGCCTCTTAAAAATGTATTTTTAAAAAGGCAAAATTATGGTCTAAGTCATCTTTTTGTTCATTAAGGATGATAAAATTGAATTACAAGATCTCTATTTATATTAGTGAGTTCTGCCCTTACACCATTTGGGCCGGATGGATTCCTCTCCTAGATAAAAGAGGTTATAAATTTTCCAAATTAAACATGACTAGTGGAAATAATCATGAAAAAGCTAAACTCCTGTGGAAATAGATCTCGACTTCTATGTTCACTTTATTTTTAGCCATGTCACCTAATTCTTTTTGAATTAAGAGATATATTTGGTCAAAGTCTTTTCCAAAAAGAAAATTTTTACTTTGATCAGCCTGTTTCGAGGCCTAAGTGATGGAATTTGCCTTGGTCACTAGGTGCTTTAAACTCTTCAAATGTAGGTGCGTGGCGTAGAGCTCGAAAAGTTATCTAATTTTTTTTTAAAAAAGCACCTTGCTCGGCATTTTACGGGTTAGTTAGGGCCTTCGAAAGTTTGGCACATAATCTAGTTTCTTGATATAGCTGTATCTTGCTTCTAAACCAGTCCAGACCTACCCGTAGTGGCTTAGTGGTCCACATCGGGTCTGGTGATTCTCTTGGATCACTCTCGCTCCCTTCCTCTCCCCCTTCAATATATTCCTTGCCATGGCTCAGATGTGATGCCTGTAGTAAGCCTATTCACCCTCAGCATTTCTTGCCTCGACACCCTCCAGTTGCTTAGAACACCCACAATGACCTTACCGAACTTGTCTCCACTGTCACCAGTCAGCCTCGATGCACTTAATCACCCGATCCTAGCCACTGGTAGGACATTGGCCTCCCTCCTTCCTTTCCTCTTTCCATCTCTCAAAATTTGTGGGTAAAACCCTGGATTGGGAAAACCTTGTATGGGATGGTTATTTTGCTTGTATAGCATCAAAATGGTAGAATCCTATGGTACCGAATTGTTGCTTGACTGTTACAGGTTACAATACTAGTTCAGCCAACCCTGCACTGAAGTCTCAAACTCCCACTAAACTTTTCTTTCGTGTGTCTTGTCTTTTTCTTTTGCAAGGTCTGTGCATGTGCTTTTTTTTTTGGGGGCGGGCGGGACAAGTAATCATGATAATTATTATACTTAGAAAGAAAAATATATACACCCTCTGTTTATGCTTCAACCAGTTTATGCATATCTCAAGAAAATCCTGTCTTGATGCTCTAGTTTTGTGTTCATTTTTTTTTATGCTCCTTGTTGAGGCATTTTATAAATCTAGATGCTGAATGTTTTCAGATATTAGATTGATAGGTTTTCTTGTTTTGAAAAATCATACTGCATTTTTATTGGGGACATCTAGTGTCCTGGAAAAGAAAGTAAAATATTTTTGTTGCAAAGTCAAGTGCAAAATTATGACAACTGGGCGATATCAACTAACCTGGTCTACTGTGAGAGATATAAGCATGTTAAACGAGTTGCAATTATTACTGTAATAATATTGAAAGTTAAAGATGATTATTTTGCATGTTAAATAGAGATGAACTGATCAAATTGGTAGGTCATAACTAATGTTTTATCTCAAGCACTGTTTCTTCAATATGGATGTACCAGTTTGAGGGACAATATTAAAAGTTATGAGCTAAATTAGATGTACTTGATCTTTCAAAAGTCAAAATTCTCTGCTAATCTGCTGGATCATTTTTTTATGTAAAGTGCAATCAGTTGGTTTGGGTTTATATATCTAATAGACCATGTAATCAAGCATTTGTAAGTGACAAATTATAATGAGTTCTCTAAAGTATTCCTGACCATCAAGTAATGGCACTATGCTCTCCACTTTATCTGTTCTTCTTCATTTATTTCAACTTTATTCTGGCTAAACTCTCTTCAGGTTGAGGTCATTCCAAATTGTAGCATTTTGGCTGCAGTTGGCCAAAGAATGGCAAGTACCCCTGGAGTTAGTGCAACTCTTTTTGATGCACTGGCAAAGGTATTTGATATAATATCTCAACAAACACTATTTATAAAATGACCTGATATTCATTTCATAGAATTTTGTAATCATCGTTTGACTTTTACCTGTTAGTATGTTCCTAGATTTTGTTACTGTTTTCTGATTATGGTTATCTTTCAGGCTAACATAAATGTGCGAGCTATAGCTCAAGGTTGCAGTGAGTACAATATTACTGTGGTGCTGAAGCAAGAAGATTGTGTAAGGGCTCTAAGGGCTGCTCACTCAAGATTCTACCTCTCTAAAACAACGTTGGCTGTGGGCATCATTGGACCAGGCTTGATAGGAGGCACACTGCTTGACCAGCTAAGGGATCAGGTCCTGGAAAAGTTGGATTATACATTCCTGATTACATCTTCTATAAACTTTAGGCCGGAATTTGTTTTGTTAGACAATAACTCTCTATAGCTTTCTATTGCATATTATTGATGTAATTTCAAGTTGGTGAATGTGATTCGGGGGGCATGATGATGCATAGTTTTGCTGTCTTTCTATTCTTTTCAATGGTTCAGACTTTGTAGAACCACCATGTCATGAATTTATATCACTTACATTTTTCCTTCAAAACTGTAAGTATTTTAATCACAGTACAATTACAAGATTACTCTGGTTTTTAAATTTACCTGATATTTCCTTGACATCATCAATATGAGTAGTCTAGTTGTCTGCTTTAGCAATTTGCCGCATACTGCTTTTGTCAGCTAATTCTTTATGATGCAATAGACTGGCCGGCTACCTCTTTTGCTAGATTATATCTAGAGCCAAAAGTGTTGGATATTATCCAGTTGTCTTCGTCTCCAATTCAACTATTAGCACAATTGGGACTATATGCTTGTACACCTGCTTAACATCTCAGCATATCTGTATTGATTGGGTGCTGGTCTGTACAGTACCAGCTCATAAATTATATCACCAACACAATGGTTGTTGGTGGCAGATTGTATCAGTAAGAAGGATGTTCTAAGTCTGGTTCCCCACCGGTCCAGTATGTTACAGCCAGTATGGATCAGCAGTTAAAGCATTGTTTTGTTGTTTCTTGACGTCACTTGATTCAAAGTTCAATTGATTAGTTTACTGAAAGAGATGCCAGCTTTTGCAAATTTCATGGTGTTGGTTCATTCTTTTTCCTTCCTTGGTGGCTAAATACAGAATTCAAACATTAACTGAAATTCAATTATTTTAATAATTCAGCCAACAACAGCTACAGCACTCTGTTTTATTATACTAATTATCAGATCATCATCTTCCAGGATATTTCTAAACAACTACACTTTACGATTCATCCCTCATGCTTTCTCATCAGGCTTAACTTCTTGTATTTCTGTATACACAGATTGCTTAACTATATTCTTCTATCATACGCATATCATTGAGGTTAATATTGTCATATTTCAATAAATGCACTTATTTCCTACTTCTTATATCTAAAATTTAAAGTGACATTGATGAATTTGCTTTTTTTAAATGAAAATTCATCGTCACATGAAAGTTATGTATGTTACTTTGCAGGCAGCGAATCTAAATGAAGAGTTTAATATTGATTTGCGGGTTATGGGAATCGCTGGATCAAGGATGATGGTTTTAAGTGATACGTAAGCTAATATTATTGGGTGAACTTATGCTCTCCTTTCAAGTTTCTAATTTAGCAATACTGCAGTTGAAGCATGAAAACTAAAATTTCATCATTTCAACAACATTTTAATGCATGAGGTGTGTTTCACATTATTGCTTGCACATTCTTCATTTTGTCCTGAACTCGGAAGAATCTTGACTTATTTCCTGGCAATTTTTGCTAACTGATGTTTTGGATGACTGATCTGTCATGTCTCTGTAAATTTTAAGGTCAAAATCTTATTCTTCATTCTTGTTAACTTTTGTATGAATGTAATGCTTACATCAATGTTTAGCATTTATTGTACCTCCTTTATTGGGTATACTTGTGTCTTTAGTTTTTAGTTTAAATTAGTGATGTTTTAGCAAGTCTTGAAGTTTGTTGATAATAAGAAAAAAGGGTATAAGTGACCTGTCAGAAGTAGAAAATATGCAGCAAGTGGAGCAAAAAGAATTGGCAATATGTGGAATGTTCTTAGAAAGTTGATGTTTGCCATGTTTAAGTAAAATATATGAAATATTGTCTTGTAGCAAAGGCTACAGTGATGCTCTTCATGACTCATTGAGTTCATGAGCTACCACCTGACAACATCAGCTTTACCCACATTGCAGAACACAAGTTTCTAGCTATCAGTACAACTTTTTTCTTCTTACCCACAATCATGGTGATGGTGCAGCAACTTGTCTTGGTTTAATTTCCCCTGACTGTGTATGTACTCTTCCAATGATCTTGGTGGTTTTACTCTCACCGCTACATTAGGGTTAAGATGAACTAAATATTCCCTGCAGTGTACTTGATAAACCAAATGAATTGATAACAGGTTTTCTCCACTTCAAGGAGATTGCTGCCAAATACTATGTATTTATCTATCCAAAATGATTATGTCCACATGTTTGCTCTCAATAGCACCCATTCCTTTGAAGATAGCCCACTTGATATTCTTTTTGATTCTAGGAAATGCCAACACATGACTCATCATACTCATCTGATTAACTTTACTTTCCTATGAGTAACAATTAAGAGCATCATAGAGAATGGTACTAGAGCTAAAATGCCTGTAACTCCTTTAGCCACATCAACCCTTCATCGAGGAAATTGCTTTGCCATGTCTTGATTAGGAGCAGAGTAGGAAATAAAAGGAGCAGAATACCACTTTGCAACTCCCATCTGATTTTGGCCACGTCTTTTAATTCCTTTTTAATGCCTTGCATCTATCGTAAGTCTACCTGAGAGATGCATGAGTATCATATATGTTTAAATGTGAAGAAATATATTCGTGTAATAAGTAAGTAGTGTTTGCAGAACACTGCATATTTTCATGCTCGCTTATTTTTGAGTATTTTGATTTTTTTTTTTAAAGGTAGGTGGATTTTACTTTAATATAAATTATTTTCTAACCCTGAATATTGGGCTTATCAGAGCTGTATTTAGTTTTGGACTAATTTAGTTTGACTTCTCATATCATTGTTATAGTAACTTTCTTGTTAGCTATGATGTTCAGAATGTTGATTGCTTACTGCTAAAATTTCAACCAGACAGCTCCTGCACTTTGACTTGTTTTAACAGAGGCTCTTAGAACTTAGTTTTTCGCTGTCTGCTATACAATATATATTACTAACTGATGTAGTGATATGTCATTCTCTTGGTTTAAAATTTCTCCTTCAATGTTTCCTTGATTTTGTGTCAATGGTCAGTTCACGCAAAGTCAGCAAGTTTCTCTGCCATGCTGCCATGCATATTATATTTGATCTTCTAACCCTTTTTTTTGTTGCTTGGTACAGAGGAATAGACTTAACCAGATGGAGAGAACTTCACAAAGAGAAATCAGAAGCTTCTGACCTAGACAAATTTGCTCAGCATGTGCATGAAAAGCATTTTTTCCCAAATACGGTTCTGGTAGATTGCACAGCAGATACAAATGTTGCAAACCGTTACTATGATTGGTTACACAAAGGAATTCATGTTATCACACCAAACAAAAAGGCAAACTCAGGACCACTTGATCGGGTAATTATATTCTTTGGATGGACCCAACTTTCTCCTAATTTATTTCCAGTGATATCTGTAAGATATTATATTTTAATCTTTACCCTTCTATTTTAATTATTTATCCTGTTGGCTTTGTTGATCATCCTGCCCATGTTGTATTTCTGCAGTGCAATATAGTCATCGATGAACAAATCAATCCATTGAGCTACAAAAATATTTATTACAGTATATTCATCAAGGTTTGCCGTCTCAGTACTAGGCCCGTACCGATGCCAACCTGTTATTGTGTTATTATGAGGCCAGTTTGGCATACCAAATGTTGATATGCCCCCTCATACCACATGGCGGTACTACGGTACTCTCCGTATTGTCCGGTTCAATATGGGATAGCAAACCTTGATATTCATTATGATACAAAGCTCCCAACAACACTATCCAACTGACTAGACTGACTTTTCCTTCTTTTTATATGTTTTGTAACGCCCATGTCTAGGTTAAACCAAGTTGGTACGCCAGTACCTTAAAGTAACCTTAGATTTCTAGAATATATCCATTTCTCGCATTACTACACTGTTGAAATAATATTAGCTTCAAGATCTAATGACTTGGGGAAATTAGCATCTTGAATAGATAGATAAGTTAGCACATGAATCTGTTGAGGCTTGAAAGGCTTGAGCACTTTACCATTGAATCCCAGTTAAATTACCATTGTAATGATTTTCCCCCTTACATGTTGTCAAAGATTTCATGATAAAAATGAAATAGATGGGTTTTTTTGGCCACCCAAATATTTTTTCTGAATGAGCCTTAAGGATTTACATTTCTGTTCCTTATTTAATGTTTTGCTTTCTCTTTTGGAACCCTCTCTAACATGCATTCTCAATTTATAGTATCTGAGGTTGAGGAAACTACAACGGCTTTCTTATACACACTATTTCTATGAAGCAACTGTTGGTGCTGGTCTCCCAATCATTAGTACTTTGCAGGGACTCCTTGAAACTGGCGATAAGATTTTGCGTATTGAGGGCATTTTCAGGTCAGTTTGCCAACATGTATCTGATCCGGGTCATGCGGAGAACATTTATATTTACTTTTATATCGAATTATATGAAGATATGCTGAATGACCCATTTGATGAAGTGGTGGACAAGAAGATTCTGGCTTTCTATCTTTATGTTTGATAACTGTGACCTAAACAAAATTCGTGAACCCTTCTAATTTGCTGATCCCATTATTTTCTTAATTATGATGGTATTGCAGTGGAACATTGAGTTATATTTTCAACAATTTCGAAGGAACACGATCTTTCAGTGAAGTGGTGGCTGAAGCAAAGATGGCTGGATATACAGAGCCTGACCCAAGAGATGATCTATCTGGAACAGATGTTGCTAGAAAGGTGAGGATATGTGGATTAGTCTATGAGAAAGTTTTCTTTAGTGATATTGTTGAACCTGCACACACCTCCCTCCAAACAGGCCCCCCAACAAGAAGAGACAGACTACTTCAAAAATGTTCCTAACTTCTTTGCTGTATTATCAGGACTTGATGAGTTTACCACGTGAATTAGTAGTCCTGTCCTCTGTTGCTTCATCCATGAAATAAAGCTATTTTGCTGCAGGTCATTATCCTTGCAAGAGAGTCAGGTTTAAAGCTCGAGCTGTCTGATATACTGGTCCAAAGCCTTGTATCAGAGCCATTAAGAGTAAGAACATATAATTTATGCTATAATACTCTCTAACCGGAGAATGTACGCTGCTAAAGATATGGTTAATCTGTAGGCATGTTCGTCAGCAGAGGAATACATGCAGCAACTTCCAAACTTTGATGAGGACGTGACAAAGGAACGAAATGATGCTGAGGCTGCAGGAGAGGTTAGTAATTTAACTCCCCCATGCCCCTTTCTGTAAATATGTCAAAGTTTATTGGATGATTTAGGAGTACTCTTTGATCCGAAGGTGTTGAGGTATGTGGGGGTTGTCGATGTGGTTAATGAGAAGGGAATGGTGGAGCTAAGGAGATACAAGAGGGAGCACCCATTTGCACAGCTATCAGGCTCTGATAATATCATAGCTTTCACCACCACAAGATACAACAACCAGCCTCTGATAGTCCGTGGACCAGGGGCTGGTGCAGAAGTTACAGCTGGTGGAGTTTTCAGTGATATATTGAGGTTGGCTTCTTATCTAGGTGCTCCATCGTAAGAACCTCGTTGCGATCTTATGAATATTTTTCATGTTCTTTCCAAGGTCCTTTACCATGTCATTTAAAATATGTAGTAATCAAAGCATGCACAAGGTCATAATGTTCTAATTTATACTTCAGCTACATTAATTTATGCAGTGAAGGGAAAATTTTCTGTTGAAATATGTAATTATCGGCTAAATGCTGCTTGGTGATGTACCTTAAGAAGGCTCTCTAATGAAAAATATCCTATAAATGATTTGTGCTGGTATCATCAAATTGAGCTGGCAGCGTCAAAGGCATGGGATGCCAATGGTTGACGTCTGTGGGCCAAATTTGACATTGATCTGGATGTCTCATTGGGTGGGCCTTACGAATTGTTTTCAAGGCTGATGCTGGTTTGATGGATACAGACATAAATATAAATATAGATATAAATTAGATAATTAAATTTAATAATTATAAAATTAAAGATATTAATAAATGGATGGTAAATCAAGTTAACGGTATATTGTTGTGATTATATTTTTTTGTTAAAATTTTATGAATGTTATATAATTAAATATGGTTATAAATGGAATTGGATATTTGGATATGGATTTGCTGATATTCATTTTTTTTTTTTTTTTTTTTTTTTTTTGATAGTTGGATGTTTTATTTATATTCGGATTGATTCGGATATAAAAATGGAATTGAATGAATATTATCTTATCTATTTATTTTAATAATTTTGGATAATTGTTTGCTTGGCCTTAGCTTGTTTGCATGTTGCCACAGCTTTCGCCACTGGATTTTACAAAAAAAAAAGAAGGTTTGCTCACGGCCGAGTTGGAGTTCATAATACATCTCAAATACGGGCTGGTTTATGGTAAACTCAGTATAGCAAGAAAGTTCCTACTTGATTTTGGATAATTTTTGGTCATGAATTCTGCGAATCACAGATCTCTTAACGGCAGAATGATCCTGTTAATTCGACCTATTTAAGTTTGGAAATGGAGCTGCTTTGAGATCTGTTAAAAAAAATGATCCAATGGCCAACGTATTTTCATGGGAAAGATGCAGCCCCAGCCCCCAATTGGAGGTGGAATAGCTTGAACGGTGATGTAATATATTGGCCCACCGTCAGAAAATTCTGTGGATACCATCCGTTGGTGAAAATTGGATGTCGTGATTCACTCTCGCATGAAACTCGCATGTGGTGCTCGAAAAAAATTATTATTATTTTTATTTCAATCCTAAAATAACCATGGGTAGTGCAGCTTCATTCATGATGATTCACTCTTGCATGCTTTGTTCGAAAAAATTATTATTATTTTTTATTTCAATCCTGCATGAGAGTGAATCACCGCGCCGTAGCTTCGGACACTACCTAGCATTGTCCTGTCAGCTTTATAGATCAATGCATAATCCATCAAAATTTAATAATTCTTTTGCGTCAACGCTGTTAAATTCTTTTGTACGCTCCGAAAAACATTCCAAATGGTTTCCCTGGATCCTTGTAGCCACCCCTCCTACCTTCATGGCTCAGTTCTTGAATCGAGTAACGTGGCTGCTTTCATAAAGCATCATGCAACATGCCATCTGCTGTCCGTACAATCATCAAAGATCTTATAGCACGAGCTACGGGTGGAGTTTCATGCAGGTTCAAGTAGAAGAATCTCGCACCCGAAAAGAGTCCCTGAACGATATGAAGATTGGGAACATGTTTCATGAGACAATTTAAGGTTGTCCACGTCTCAAGAACATAATTTTCACTATTGAGTCACCACACTTTGGAATCATGACAGCAATGGATTTTATGGGATGCCTCGAATAAACACGGTACGAAAGTGAACAAATTTGTTCTTATTAAGGATATCTTTTGATTTGCTTGAGCCACCACAGTGGTGGTGGTCACACAGACAACTCTGACTTGGAAATGAGGATGCCATCTCTATCAGCATATAGCCACTCTCCTTCATGGATTATCGTATCGCCAATGTTGACCGGTACGTGCTTCTCACCAAGCCCCTTCTTGTTTGATTTTATGGGGTTGGACCCCAAAGCTCTAATTCCAATGTCGCACCCATTGATCTCGTCAACATCTCTGATGCAACCATTCACAAGGATACCAGCCCAACCCATGTTCTGGGCCAGCAATCCCAGGTTCCCTCCAACCAGGGCGCATCTCGTACTCCCTCCGCCATCCACAACCAAAACCCTTCCATCCCCTGGATTCTCCAGTATTTCCCTGACCAACACGTTGTCCTCGAACACGTTGAGTGTGACTATGGGGCCGGAGAAGGCTCGGCATTGGCCGTATATTTGGAAGATCGGCGGAAGAACTCGCAGTCCCCCTTCCGAAAGAAGGGATGGGTTCGCATCGCAAAGTTCAGCGGTTGCTGAAGAAGCCATCTGCGGTGGAGAAAGATCACATACGGATACGGTGCCAATATATTAATTTCCAAGTGGTAAAGTCATGGAACTTGGTCTTTTACGATATATATATGGTTGAGAATCTGAATTCAAAGAGCATATATATCAAGGAAATAGAAGAAGAAAAATAGCTGTACTCGAAGGAGAATGTTGAAGATAATTAGATATTCTGTGTTTCAAAGAGACCCTTTGGCTCCATCTTCTTCTTCTTCTTCTTTAAATAAATAAATATATATATCGAGAGTTTCCAATCATCGCATGCAAGAAGAATAGCATGACAACCGATTCATTTCATCAAACTCACTAGCCGTGTCATCGTCCCAAGCGCAAGGATATCGTCGGAACATTAACAAAACAGTAAAGGTGCTCATGTCCTCCATTTTATCACAAATCCATCAGAAATTAACCCGATTGCAATTTTAATCTACACTCGGAATTCGGAAATTCAGAAGACATGATATAACGTAAAAACATGGGCATAGGATCCAGCACAGGATCAGACCATGATCAAAATAAATCACAATCAACATCAGGAATCGATTTTCGTCGGCAAAACATCGGACAGCGGAGCTGCAGGAACAAACCACCGCATTCAGCACGATTAAAAAAGCCGCGATTTTGAGACATACCTCGGAATAGCAAACCGACCAGCCAAGAGAAAACGATGGGGTCTATCCGGAATTCCAGTGATCGTGAATACAAAACCATCACCAACCCATCAAGATTTCTTGTTGGTTTTTGTGCCCATCTCGGGGAGGGGGAAGAGATGAGGTAGAGGGAGGAGGTGAGGCCGTTGGAGCCAGGAACGGCTTCTAGGCTGAGAGCCAAAGGCATTTAAAGAGCCAAAAACCAGACTGGTCAAAAAAGTATTCGGCGACTGGAAGCACATGCTTTACCCAAAAAAACTAGAAGCATATGGGGTTTCGGAAAACGGATGGGAAACTTTCCTTCCACATCACGATTATTGTGTCAGAAGCTTTGGAAGGATATCGGCGGCATGTGGTTATCTATTGCAGCCAATTGTTCGCAACCATCCAGTGGGCATGCTCTGACGTGCATATTGCAAACAGTGACAAGGGAAAGGGTGAGGAATGGAGCAGGTCTTGGAATCCACCATCTTTTTGACACGGATAATTGAATAAGATCCTTCTGTTGAAAATTGACTTCAATGTATCATCATGTCAGAGTTAGCTGGACTAACTTATTGTAGAATATATATGATTTGGTTGATCTCTGATATGAGTTGGTATAATAAGATCAAGGTCCAGTCAAAATTGATGGCCGAAGAGATGCCAAGTCTCAATTGAACCGTTTGTAGTAGAATTATTTTATAAAAGAATAAGTATATGGTTGTAGACAAATTTGCAGCGTCTAGGGTAAGCGAAGGTACAAGTCTAATGTTATTGATGCATGTTATGTTGATTTCATGAAAAAATCTTATAAAACAGCAGTAAGATGAATATGGATTTGCCTTAGTTGCTATTTTGGTTCTCTACGGATTGTATTACTCTCAAGGCATATTTGGTTCGCTATAAGAATTAGATTTTGTAGGGTTGTGGCATAATTTTCATTCTTTTCTGGAATGAAAAGTCATTCATTTCTACTCCCATTCTAAAATCCCCTCCATCAAATATTGCTCGGTATATTATCACTCATATATATATATAAAGGAGTCCTCTTCAAGCCCAAATGCTATTTGACAATGCCTCTCTCAATTTTAATATCTAGGATCCAGCCCTGCCAATTATGAGCCTTTTGTCCCGAAAAGGCATACTAAATGGTATACAAAAACAAGTTCATACCAACAAAACGTAGCCCTTTTGGGAAACTAATGTAGCTTGCTTTAAAAAGTAGACCTAAATCCTCCATGACATCTAAAGTTCCCTATATTGATTCCGTCATGGTGCCTGTTTGGCAGTAGATTGGATTGCATCATACGTTGTTGAGTATATCCAAGATTGTACCGCAGATCCCTGCAAGATCTTTTATTTACTGATTTTTTTAGATTGTATTCATATTAGAGTAGTGTGATTCCCTATATATCAAAAAAAAAAAAAAAAAGGTAGACCTGAAAAATCACGCCTAAAGTCATGCATTCGGACCCACCAACACCGCTGGTATTCTAATCTATGGGCCAAGGTGATGGCATGGGCCCTTCCTTGTCTGACTGGTTGGTAAGGTTGGCAGACCTGGTAATTAATTCTTGATCATGGCTGAGTCTCGGACGATATTTTGATGACACACCTAAATTGTGTGACAAAGATTGGGATAGTTCGTGATATATTTGATGATTTTGGAGTAGGAAGGTGATGGTTCCTCTAAGTTAACATATGGATATCTTCAGGAAAATGGGAAAAAAATTAATGGAACATGGAACGACATTGTCTTCCATTGTTTTCTCTCTAGCATTAACAACTTTGAAACCATTCTATTTAAGTGTCAGAAATTGTAATTTAAGCGGGAAAAAAAAAAAAAAAAACTAAAAATAGGGAACCAATTCCTAAATCTAGGACCTTCTAAATGAACCGCAACCATTTTCACTGGTTCGGGGTCAACACATTCTGATCTTTATGATTCATTTAGGCTCAGGATCGGTCCAAAGGCCAACATAAGCCTACACTCAATGATCTTGAAAGCCCACACTCAGTTACTGTTTCACTTGCTCCTGCTAATGTTAATATTTCAACCCCCTATGTCATAAGTTGACGGGAATGTTGTGAATAGAGCTGGTCATGGGCCAAATGTCAGGCTTTGGCCCAAGCCAATTTAAAATTTAGGAAAATTTTTTATGCACCGCCCGCAGAGTCAAATTTTTTTTTTTTTTTTTTTTTTTTTTTTTTCTGTATGCTGCACTCCAATCTTGTGCATGAGTCAATCACCCCGAGTAGTACACCAAAAAATTTTCTAAAATTTAGAATTATTGTGCCTAGAGACTTGGCCATGACCGGCTCGACTTGTGAATCAATCAAGTGCCGCACCTATCCCGTTCGGCTATTAACACGAGGAACTGACTAGGAAATTAATTGGTGCCACAAAGCATTACTTCTAGCATATCTTTATCTTTAATATCAAACTTGTAAGGTCCGTGGTCATGTTGTGTTTGTTGCCATTTGACTGGCTGGTTCTACTCCATCCTACGATACATTAGATATGATAGATGTCATGAGAGAATTATTTTCCATTGTTTAACTCCTGTCAATCAAACATGCCCTAAATTGGACGTTGCCGGATCTAAAACTTTTACAAGCTGTAGCAGCCATGCCAATTATTTCATTGGATCTATTTGGTTATAGTTTATGCTCTGGCTCTTCCTTCACCCGACCGGAGATTTCAAACCCGAGAGGTACGGGTTCAGATGCAAAACATAGATTAGGCCATAAATGCCGTAGAACTTGAATAGTATTATGTACATGTATCATTGTGCAAGCAAGAGAATTAGAGAAACTTGAAAAAGTTTGTGGCTAAATAAAAAAGAGAGAAAGAGACGTAAAAGCATCAATCTTTTGAAATCTAAGCTTCTCCTTTGGGCGTGCCAATGGACTTTTCAAGCCAAAGAAACTCATGGGACCCATTGTTTCATGGACTTTCCAATCTAGGACCCACCTAGTAAATGGGCTACAGTGGACCTTAAGCAGGCCTTTTTGACCTTGTGCACATGTCTGCATAGAATATGGGTGGATGCACCCTGAAGTCCTTGATAGCCAAGAGCCGTAGTATTACCTTGTATCACACGTCTCAAAGGATGCTGACCGGGTGGTAACGTAGGCAGAATGGGCCTATGCTTCCATGGAATTGACCCAGATTCGAAATGTGCGGGCATCGATTAAATACGGGACCGGATATCCAATGTTCTCGCCAGCATTGCGGAAGTGGTATCTAGTTCATTTGGCATTCGATGCAGTATTAGAATAACGTACTCATCTGCAGATGCGAAGAATGCGCTTCTTAGCACCTGCATCGAATATTTTCTAATGGAAGAGGGTCTTGGTGGTTAAGGATTGCTACGTATAGTGAGAGTGAGGTTAGTTCTTCAACTTCCTCTCTTCTTTTTTTGTACCAAAAAAAAAAAAAAAAAGGGTGTGTTGGGGGGGGGGGAGTGGGGGGCTAAAAAATGAGAACGGGATTAACAACTCCTTAGGAAGTCCAATGCAAAATCTTTTACTTCATACGAGATTTTTTGGTGTTAGGGATTATTGGGGATAAATCTCGCTCCTACCGAAGTCTAGTTCGATGCTCAGCCTAATGCAACCAGTAGCTACGAAAGAGCTTCAGCGGACGGATCTTAGCCAAACTCTTACAGCCGACCGAACTGCTCAACCGATCGAGCTCCTTCGGACTCCCAGCGGCCGAACTCCTCAGCGATCGTCCCTCGGTCGAACTCCTCAAGCGGCCGTCCCTTCAGCCGACCGAGCTCCTTCGGACTCCCAGCGGCCAAACTTCTCAGCAGTCATCCCTCGGTCGAACTTCTCAGCGAACTCCTCGGCGATCGTCCCTCGGTCGGACTTCTCAGCGGTCGAGCTCCTTCCGAACTTCCAGTGACGAGCCTTAGCCGTACTCCTCCAGTCAGACGCCTACGAGAGCCGAACTTCCTCTTCGGCCAGACTTCTTCGGGAGCTGGACTCATCCCAGACATCCTTCGACCGGACTTCTTCAAGAGCCGGACTCCTCCCAGACACCCCCTTCGGCCGGCCGAGCTCTTACCGAACTTTTCAGCGATCGAGCCTTAGCCGCGTACCTCCAACCAGACGCCTACGGGAGCTGAACTCCTTCCGAGCTTTCTCTTCAGGAGTCCGAACTCCTCCGAAATGGATACACGTCGAAGCCCTTCAATCCTTCATTCGGCTCCGAGCGGCTCAGTATCAAGACAGCTGCAGCCATCACCATCAGTCCACTGCAAGCGACAGCGACCCGCTACCAGGCGGTGATGGTTGTCACCATCAATCCGCTGCAGACGGTGCCTTCTCTTGGGACTGACTCCGTTGGACCTCGAGCGGTCCACCAGCACGCGGCTACAGCTATCACCATCAAGCTCTGTTTATAAAAAGGACCCTCCAAATACGCTAACTCGAACCTCTAACCTCTGATCTCTAAGCTCTAAAGCTCTTCTCTTCTTCTCTAAGCTCTGTGGAACTCATTTCCGAGCACTCCATTCGTATTGGCCAGAGTTGACTTGATCGTCGGAGGGTCCTATCGAAGCCACCCCCCATCGGCTCCGGACGGAACTTTATTTTGTAGGTCCTCGACGGTGATCTCGTCCACCTCCGCTCTTGCTGATTCCGACGATGATCAGATTCTGCATCAACAGATTGGTGCTAGAAGGAGGACTTGAACCTTCGAAGTTTTCTTGTTCTTAAAGGAGTGCTCGACGATGATTTCTCTCTCCCCCCTCTGGAGATCTCTCTCCTTTCTCTCTAGAATTTCTTTCTGAGAAAAATGCCTCCCAGAAAAGCTTCGATCCGACGATCGGCGGCCTCCACGGCCCGATCCCGTTCAGATCCGTCCGCTCACGCTCCCGCTCTAGCCCCGACGACCCAGGTCCCATCTATAGCCACGATGGATGCAGAGCAGTTCAACCTGCTCGTCCAGCAGGTTCGTGGTCTCATGGAGCCGGTGCAGGCAGTGCAGGCCATGCACCAGCAGGCCCCAGTACCAGCTCAATCGGTGCAGGATTCTCCAGAGCCGTGTGGTTCGGTCTAGGAGCGACCGACTTGGGCTGCCCGACCTCCAATCCCCAGAAGGGGGAGGCAAAGGAGGGAGAGCCCTTGCTCGGATCATGGCTCGGCCAAGGGTGAAGCTTCGCACCCATTCTACCAGAAAACCTTGGAGATCAGAGACCGTGAAGATCTCCTGGATCAAAGGCTCTTAAAAATGAGTCGGCGAATTGAAGAACTTCGTCACACTTCCGCCTCACGTGGTAATGACGTTTGCACTGACCCTCTTTTTTCGTAGAAGATCATGCAGGAATCGATCCCGTCGAACTTCAAGCTTCCGCAGTTCGAGAGTTACGATGGGATCACCAACTCGGTCGACCACTTGAAAGCTTTTTGGACAACGATGTTGCTCCATGGTGTGCCAGACGCTATCTTGTGCCGGGCTTTTCCCTCTACTTTTAAGGGAGTTGCCAGGAACTGGTACTCGGCGCTCAAGCCGAGTATCATCTTATCATTTGACCAAATGAGTCAACAGTTCGTAGTCCACTCCGTCAGTAGTAGGCGACCGCACTGAGATTCGGATTTCTTGATGGCCATCAGGCAGAGGGAGGAGGAATCTATCCGAGCTTATGTCATCCAATTTAATGCTGCCGCATTGAAAGTTCGGAACCTGGACCAATCAGTCGCCATGGAGGGCGGCTTTCAAAAGAATGACTTATTGTTCTCCCTAGAAAAGAAGTATCCCAGAGATTTTGCTGACATGCTAGCTCGAGCCAAAGAATATACCCGAGCAGAGGAGGCCTTCAAGGCCAAGGATGATGAAGCCAGCGGCAAGCGGTGAGTCGGCGGATTGGATAGGCCCACCGAAGAAGGAAAGCAGAGTGAAGCCTGACCACACTCCTAGACTCCTTCCAGTCGCAGGCGGACCCAAACTCCCCCTCGGACCCTGAGGTGGGGAAGCTCTGATGGAATGGCGTGCCGAGGTTCTCCCCAGCACCAAAGTTCCTCCCGACGAAAGCTTCACAGGAGGGTGGAGTGAAGTTCGACGCAAGCGAGGCCGAACTCCCCCTCGAGTATGTCATCAATGAAATCCCCTACAAAGAATTCATGGGAGGTGGGAGAAGTTCGGGCAAGCAAAGCCGAGCTCCCCATCGAGCTCGTCGTCAAGAAAGTCTGGACAAAGAACCATGAACTTCTTCCACAGAAAGTTTCACAAGGGGACGGAATGAAGTTCGATCGCGCTTACGACCTCCCCAGCGCAGACAAGGCCCAAACTTTTCGAGCTCGCTACCAGGGAAGCTCCGATAGAAGGGCGCGAAGAAGTCCTCCTCTCGAAAGGTTCCATGACTACGCCTCTCTCAACGCTCCTCGAATTCAAATTCTCATGAAAGTTAAGAATCAACCACCAAGATCCGAAGGGTTGTGGTCTCCCCCAAACAAGCACGATCGAAGTAAATACTGCCTCTACCATCGCAACCATGGCCATGACACTGAGGAATGCATCCAGCTCCGAGACAAAATTAAAGAGCTCATCAGAAAGGGGTGGTTGGGTAAATTTCTTCGATGCCAGCTTGAAGTAGGAGAAGATCGGCCAACGACACTACCGTAATCAGAAACAACAAGAAGGTCGGCCGCCTCACGACGTCATCAACATCACCCCCGGGAGGAGCTTGGCACATCGGCGATCCGTCATCTTCCAATGTCAAAGCCAAGAGAAGCTTGATCTAAATTGAGAAGGCCAGCATGAGATAGAGGAGGTCGTCCGGCTCGGACCTTACTGCCCAAGGAAATCCGGAGGAACAACGTCCCCACGATCCTAAAATGGGGATGTGCTGTCCGTAACTTTTTCTTGGTAAAATTCTTTCCCTTCAATTATATGCTGCCCAAGGAAATCCGGAGGAACAACGTCCCCACGACCCTGAAATGGGGATGTACTACCCATAACTTTTTCTCGGTAAAGTTCTTTCCTTTCAATAATATACTATTTCTAGACGCAAAAACTATGTGATGATAAGGAAAGAAGCAGTTAATAGTCGTCGTGTTAGGAACAGGAGGAGAACCTCGTCCTAACACGGATAGGTCAAAGTCCTTCAACCTCGGCTAGAGATAAGATCTCTTCCGAGAAGCAACCTCGGTCAGAGATAAGATCTTTCTCGAGAAGCAACCTCGATCGGAGATAAGATATCATCCGAGCATCCAGGCCAAGCTCGGCTGTAGGAGATAAGATCTCCCCCGAGCTATCCGCATCAACCTCGACCGCAGGAGATAAGATCTTCTCCGAGGCAAACTCGACTGCAGGAGATAAGATCTCTCCTAAGGAAAGCTCGGTTGCAGGAGGTAAGATCTCCCCCGAGTGCCCACATCAACCTCGGCCGTAGGAGATAAGATCTCTCCCGAGCGTCCGAGCCAAGCTCGGCTGCAAGAGATAAGATCTCCCCTGAGTGTCCGCATCAACATCGACCGTAGGAGATAAGATCTCTCCCGAGAAAAGCTCGACTGTAGGAGATAAGATCTTCCTCGAGCGTCCGAGCCAAGCTCGGCTGCAGGAGATAAGATCTCCCCCGAGTGCCCGCATCAACCCCGGCCGTAGGAGATATCAAGATCTCCCCCGAGTGCCCGCATCAACCCCGACCGCAGGAGATAAGATCTCCTCCGAGGAAAGCTCGACTGTAGGAGATAAGATCTCCCCCGAGCATCCGGGCCAAGCTCGGCTGTAGGAGATAAGATCTCCTCGGAGTGTCCGCTTCAATCTCGACCGCAGGAAATAAGATCTCCTATGAGGAAAGCTCGATTGTAGGAGATAAGATCTCCCCCGAGTGTCCGGACCAAACTCGACTGTAGGAGATAAGATCTCCTCCGAGTGCCCACATCAACCTCGACCGCAAGAGATAAGATCTCCCCCCCAAGGCAAACTTGGCTGTAGGAGATAAGATCTCTCTCGAGCATTCGGGCCAAGCTCGGCTGCAGGAGATAAGATCTCCCCCGAGTGCCCGCATCAACCCCGGCCGTAGGAGATAAGATCTCCTCCAAGGAAAGCTCGATTGTAGGGGATAAGATCTCCCCCGAGCGTCCGGGCCAAGCTCGACTGTAGGAGATAAGATCTCCTCCGAGTGCCCGCATCAACCTCGATCGTAGGAGATAAGATCTCCCCCGAGGAAAGGTCGGCTGCAGGAGATAAGATCTCCTCCGAGCGTCCGGGCCAAGCTCGACTGTAGGAGATAAGATCTCCTCCGAGGCACACTCGACTGCAGGAGATAAGATCTGCCCCGAGCGTCCGAGTCAAGCTCGACTGTAGGAGATAAGATTTTCTCCAAGTATCCGCATCAATCTCGACCGCAGGAGATAAGATCTCCCCCGAGGAAAGCTCAGCTGCAGGAGATAAGATCTCCCTCGAGCGTCCGGGCCAAGCTCGACTGCAGGAGATAAGATCTCCCCTGAGTGCCTGCATCAACCTCGATCGCAGCAGATAAAATCTCTCCCAAGGCAAACTCGACCGCAGGAGATGAGATCTCCCCCGAGGCAAACTCGTCTGCAAGAGATAAGATCTCTTCCGATCGATCGAGCCAACCTCGGTCAGAGATGAGATCTCTCCCGATCGATCGAGCCAACCTCGGTCAGAGATGAGATCTCTTCCGAGCGTCCGTATTGACCTCGGCTGTAGGAAAGGAGATCTCCTCCGAGTCAGTCTCGGCTGTAGGAGACAATGTCGCCCCCGATGAGCTCAACCTCCGACCTCGATCGTAGGAGATGAGGCCTACCTCAACCTCGGTTGGAGATGAAATTTCTCCCGAGCTTCAACTTCAACATCAACTTTAGCTGGAGATGAGATCTCCCCCGAGTTTCGATCTGAACCAGCACGGAGTCCAGAAGAAGGCTTCGACAGTCGCCTTTTCTGCACTCCCTTCCTTCGAGTTTCGAACTCAGGAGTGGGGGGGCTATTGTTGGGGATTGTTGGGAATAAACCCCGCTCCTGCTAAAGTCTAGTTCGATGCTCAGCCTAATGCAACCAGTAGCTACGGAAGAGCTTCAGCGGACGAATCTTAGCCGAACTCTTACAGCCAGCCGAACTGCTCAGCCAACCGAGCTCCTTCGGACTCCCAGTGGCCGAACTCCTCAATGATCGTCCCTTGGCCGAACTCCTCAAGCGACTGTCCCTTCAGCTGGCCGAGCTCCTTCGAACTCCCAGCGGTCGAACTCCTCAGCAGTCGTCCCTCGACCGAACTTCTCAGCGAACTCCTCGACGGTCGTCCCCCGGTCAGACTTCTCAGCGGCCGAGCTCCTTCTGAACTCCCAACGGCTGAGCCTTAGCCGCACTCCTCCAGCCAAACACCTACGAGAGACGAACTCCCTCTTCGACCAGACTTCTTCGAGAGCTGGACTCGTCCCAGACATCCTTCGGCTGGACTTCTTCAGGAGTCGGACTCCTTCCAAACACCCTCTTCGACCGGTCGAGCTCCTACCGAATTTCTCAGCGACCGAGCCTTAGCCGTGCACCTCTAGCTAGACGTCTACGGAAGTCGAACTCCTTCTGAGCTTCCTCTTCAGGAGTTCGAACTCCTCCGAAATGGGTACACGTCGAAGCCCTTCAACCCTTCATTCGGCTCCGAACGGCTCAGTATCAAGACAGCTGCAGTCATCACCATCAGTCCGCCGCAAGCGACAGCGATCCGCTACCAGACGGCGATGGCTGTTACCATCAACCCACTGCAGATGGTGCCTTCCCTTGGGATTGACTCCGTCAGACCTCGAGCGGCCCACCAGCACGTGGTTACAACTGTCACCATTAAGCTTCGCCTATAAAAAGGACCATCTAGATACGCTAACTCGAACCTCTAACCTCTGATTTCTAAGCTCTAAAATTTTTCTCTTCTTCTTTAAGTTCTGTGGAACTCATTTCCGAGCACTCCATTCCTGTTGGTCAGATCTGACTTGATCGTCGGAGGGTCCTATCGGAGCCACCCCCACCGATTCTGGATGAGATTTTATTTTGCAGGTCTTCGATGGCGATCTCGTCCACCTTCGCTCCTGCTGATTCCGACGATTATCAGATTCTACGTCAATACCAGGTAACTCCCTAAAGTTTCTCATGCATTAAGTGATCTTTCAATGAAGTTTTCTTTTTCCTCCGGAGAAATTGATAGATAATTCAACAATAATTACAGAACACCTCTCAATTTTTAAAATTTATAAGTTTATTTGGAGGGGAGGACGTACGTTATAATTATTATTAGGTTACCACTCATTCAGAGTAGTAATGACTAGGAGGTGTGATAAGGCCAGGAACATGCTAGTGATGGTGCATGCCGACAATCTTTCGAGATTCAAAAGTTTGGGTAACATTTTAAAAAATTTCGAATGTTTGTCTTCATATGAAGTTAAGTTGGAACATATAGCCTATTAGCAATCTTTATTCACTCAGCAAAAATAGCAACCTTTAAGTCTAGTCATTAATTGATGCATTAGCTGGGCCATGCTCGTTTTCAATGATAGCATTCATCGGGTACTTGTAGGTGTGGGAAGCCTAGGGTGTGATGCACTAGTCTACTGCAACTCATGTGAAACTAAAACATAGATCATTGGTATCTACTTTGTAACCATGGGTACATGAAGTGATTGCTCCCTTTTTTTCTAAAAAAAATAATAATAATTTCTGCCTGAGAAAAAGACGTCGACCTTATCCACCAAATCATTTCCATATAGTTTCCCGGAGAAATCCTATGTAAGGATTACATTGTTAACCATGGTTGAATATTGGGTGCAAAAACTACTCTCTCTCTCTCTCTCGATGCTACAATTTTCCTAGGGTTTTCCTATTGGTTTCCTACATGTTTCTAGAATGCTTGTGACCATATGTCCACTTGGCAGCTAAGGAATACTTTTAGACACTTTCAATCTGTCACGCTACTATATGCTTACTAATTTGTAAACTTTTTGCAAGCAAGGTATTCTATTAGGTGATGCAACCAAGTTGCTTGCATGAGTAACTTGGTCGTCTCTAGGGTGCTCTTTCATACGTCTACCAGTTAAAATAAAAGATAAAAAGTGTTTAGTATTAGTTTAGTTCAGCATAACGTATCGATCGTTATATCTGTAAATTTATTCCCAAGGGAGAATGGGAGTAGGACTGGTATAAAATATTTAGATCTTTATCATTCTTTTCTACCGGCCATGACCAAAGCTCACATCACCGGACGGCCACAAGTCAAAATTTTTTCATTTTGATGGCTAAATGATTTTTGTTTGGGTCAATCGGCTTGATCTGTATGATTCAACATCGACAGGTCATGGAAGAAAATGTTCAATTAATCTCATCCAACATCAACAAGTTTGGAGCACCATGACAAACAATGTAGAAAAGGTACGTTAGGCATTCCTATCAATTTAGCATATGTGAGTATTGGTACTCCTAACTATTTACACCAAGACCAAGTCTTTCCATCAGTTGCACCCCACTCACCTACAAACCGAGGGGCTTCAAAGAGCTAACATCACCTTCACCTCCTAAATGTATATTCTTAGCTAGCTGGATGTTGTTGGTCTCTGCACCTTGGGTACCAATCATTTGAATGTAGTCTTCTCACTATTTGTTTAAGCAGCCATTTGGGTTGTTAGATTTATAGTTATTTCTATATTCTAGACTTGTGATTGTTAGGTATTATGGTATAAAGAAGGGGTATTATTAGTTCCACATTGGTTATATATGAGTCGAGAAGAATTTGAATTTATATAGAAAAGGACCATCTTTTTCTACGTGAAATGATATTATCTCGTATACCGAGTCATGAGTCTTTGGCTGTTATAGCAAAATCCTATTTGTTATTTTTTTTTTGACATCTCTGAGGTATTTATTTATTCGATCTCTAATAATCTCTTTCAATATATTTTGCTAAAAGAATACCTTCCAAGCAACAACAGCATGTGCATTACACTAGGACCAGAACAAAATCAAAGATCCAGTATGCTGAAATGGAGTAAAGCTATGTTCTCATCCAACCATAGTTTACTTAAGGTTGAGTCAAGTTAAAAGTACATAGCTTTTGTGCAACTCCGAATTATCTCAATAGATCTAAGTTGGTTGTATATTGTAAATTGGGTCAACACGTTAAATTAAGATGTGGGAAAATAATGCCCACACCTAACTTTTGTAAAACGGGCCACCTACTTCTCCGTGGGGTCTACTTACATCCCACTCATGCATCACAAACTTCGTAGTAGAAGTCTAAATTTTGGACCCAAATCCGACTTTATGTTATCCAACTTTCGAGTTTATAGGAATTTTTATGGGGTAAAGTAAATAAGTTTCTAGTCTTTGTCCACTCATTAAACCTCAATACAGACAGAGCCCTAGCAAAATTCTCAATCACCAAAAGTGAAATGCCTTGCAATTCTAGTTAATGAAGTAAAGTACAACCAGGCTATGGTATCATAGCATATTTGCTGCTATTCAAGATATCATTCAACTTTTCAGAGAATGTATTAGAGTTTTCTTTCCTTCTGCAAAGAGAAACGGATAAAAATTGAATGAGTTAAGGACCGACTTCAAGCTTCGCAAGTTATTAAAGCTCGTAGATTGTTTAATCTTTGCAGATTATTGCCTCAATTTTTTAGAAATATCCTTTTTTTTTTAGTTAAAGCGTATTCTCGTATTTTTCTTCAGCGGATCAAAAAGATGACCTCAATGACATGAAGGTATTTTTTATTAAAAAGAAAGAAAGATTATGGTTCAGATGTAAGGAATAGGAAAAGCAAACTAGCGTTCGTTTGTATTGCGGTGGAAAAAAAAAATATAAAATATAGAATAATCAAGGAGTAGAACGGAGGAAAAGGTTCAAGGCTGCTCCTCTTTTTTCCATCCCTATTATAGCCGTGAGAGCCAACCATGGAAAACTTAAATGCCTAGCTAATACTATAAGAGCAAGGATAGGATTAAAAAATATTAATTTTAGAACCCTATTTCAATATACACAAATTACAAGATCATTTGGATTTATTCACTTATTTTACTGGATAAAATTGGAAAAAAAAGGGGATCCATGCCCTCAGTTCATTCAAGCAAAAGCTCAAACATTCATGCCCTAAATTCATTTATTTTGATAGAAATGTCACAAGGAGCACCAAGATTCATGCCAACCACACACCCCCACTCCAACCATGCCCAATGTGTCCATGAAAAAAGTCACATAGGAAAGAGGAAGGAACCTTTCAAAGTTGAGACCCATGCAAGCATTCATGCACCATGCTCATGATGGTGTGATATGTGTGCATCTGCATTGGGAAAGCCCCCCCCCCCCTTCATGTATATAATTATTCATTAAAGTATGTGATGGAAGCGACACAAAGCACGAAACTCTTCTATATCAAGGAATCATCCCCTCGCCAGAGCCCCTGACTGCCTTGCCAAAACAAATCCATGGATTAAAGCGACACCAAATGGTTTAAATAATGCCAGGGTTTTGGAAGATGGGAGGGGAGGATTAAAGTTACACCTCCCACGCCCATTTTGTATTCAGCCAATCGGGATGGCTTGACACCTGTAAGGATCACCCGCAGGGCCCTGCATGCACGGGCATCCTCACATATGAAATCAAGGCTCCTTTTCTTTTCTTTATTTTCTTTCCTTTTTTTTTTTTTTTGTTTTAAATAAGAATCCTACGCTAGGAGTTGGGGTTTGTCCTTGTCCTTGATCATACCATCACTACGGCTAGAATCTCAAGATAGATCAACACTTGTTTGAAAAACTTTGATTTATTTAAAAAGCCTTCAACTTGTGTAGTGGTTAGGGCCGAGGAAATTATTGCGTGAGTGCTTAAGCAAGTATTCTTTACGACATGTAGAAGAAATTAAGAATGAATATATTAAGAAAAATTCGTGGGAATAATATATCATTTCGCATCCAGTTATGCACCCAAAAATTGGTGTTTGTTGCCATTGATCACGCTCCTCGATGGCGACAAAAAAAAAAAAAAAAAAAAATTGTCATTATCACTTTTTTTTTCTTTTGTACGCGACGGTAGGTGAGAGATGGGTCAAATCGAAGACCCCAAAGATGTGATGCCTGTGAGGAGTGTCCGAATGGCTTTGGTGAGATCATACAAATTATACATGAAAGATAGGATCTATTTGTTTGTCTTGGACTCATAATTGGCGATCCATGCGGGTATTAATTAAAAGAAAGTTGGAGTGAAGACTTGGTTTTCTTTTTTCTTTTTTTTGTTTGGTTGGTTCTGAAGAGGCTTTCGCTAGCACCCGTGCGGTGGGGTGGGGGGTAAGTAAAACGGGGGGCGCGGGAGCGAAGGTGGGACCGACACGTGTGCACCTGACAGGTTCGTTAAGGGATCAGGACACGGCCGGTGCGGTGGGTACGCGCCCGTGCGGCTCCGTCCAACACGACCGTACCGTTCGAGTTTTTTTTTTTTTTTTTTGTGATACCCAAAATGCCCCTGATTGCCTCCATTTCGGAGATCTTGGAAATAACACAATGTAAAAGGTTACATGATCGCATTCACCTATCAAGGAAGAGCGACGAAACTTGTCATCTCCATCCAAAAAAAATATTAATAATAATAATAAAATAGTAATATATTAAAATTAGGATGCATTTATATATATATATATATATTTATAAAAAATAATTATTAAAAAATAGATATTCAAGCTAATCAATAATAATCCTCTTGAGAGGTTATAATAAATGCATGATAATTTTTTTATATTTTAAAAAATTAATATTACTGCATACATCAATTTCACGGTGTATACTATCTTTATCTTATATAATAATACATTGATATATGTATTTGATGAATGGAGATCATAAAATTCAGCTACCATCATCAACTATTTTCACGTGATGCATGATAATAATATCACGTATTTTATCTTCACTCTTGACATCGGGTATGCTCGCTGCAGGTCTTTTCAGGGATGGGAGGACGTATTCGAAAAAATGTTAAGGGTAATTTAGGAATGATAAAAATCTTAATTAGGGCCGCCCGTGTACCGTAGGGCCCAACGTTCCAGTGAGGGAGAAGACGAGCGCCCTTGGGCGAAAGCAGACGGCCCAAAATCGGCGGTTTATTTCCGTGCATTCCGTCGCCTTCTAGCGATTAATTTTGGTCGCTCTCGGAGGAATCTTAGGCCACCCTCGAGCCACGAGTCCCTCCCGAGGAATTCGTGTCCACCCCCAAAAGATCGCCGCCGGTCCCCCAACTTCTTACCCCCGCTCTCCCCCTCGCTCTTCACAATTAATCCCAAAACTGCCACTGTTCATCATACCCAAAAATTACTGTTTGTTTATCTACTTATATAAAATTTTGGTTGTTGGGTATCACATAGACTTTTCGTATATAACCTGTAATCGCCATCACAATTGCTAATAAAATTATTGTACTGAATCAATTCATTCATCTCAAGGTTCCATTGGTGTGGTTGTATGCTAAAATTTTCAATGTTGCGATGTTTGGTGTAGCTGCTTTCGATGACGAGATCATTACTTCAATGCAAAATTTATGCAATACAACGGTGTGCATGAGATGACTGATCATTGCACAATATTTGGTAGGAAACTAGTTTTATTAGCCTTGTGCTATTGGACTTCCTTGTTGAATTAGGTTGTTGCTGGTAGTAGGATGATGAGCTGTCTAATTGAAGAATAATAAAATATCTGGATTAAGTAACCACAAGATAAATAATCAAATGTTTGATTATAAAATATTTCATGTACTCATGGGTTTATCAAGGCATGCTAGATTTGTGTACTTCATTTAATTTATTTTTCTTTTGAAAACAATGTGCTTGACCACGCCATTCATTCATTAGAAGATGTACAACCTCGAGGTATGGCATCTTACCTTAGCTCGCATGATCCACTCTTACCAAGAAAAGAAATGGCCAATGGTAGAAGAAGCTCAATTTTTATCAGGGTGTACATGGCAAACCAATTGTCTTTGCGGAGTTACCAAAAAATAAAAAAAAGGTAGTGTATGCAAGTATCTAGCATGTGAATTATTTCTCTTAGAGTCTTCTTGAGGAAAAAGATAATCAATGTTACAGTTAGAAACATGGAGGGAACATCAATATGATTAATTAATCAAAAACAAATAATCACTTACATCCATTGCTCTTGCCTAGCTAAATACCCACAATAAATCATTAAACTTCTCCAAGAAATTAAGTCAATGTGAAGTCCAAGACTAAATTGAACAAGTTTAATAAATAAAGAGTTAAAAGTACAATGTCAAGGAACTGGAATCCTGATATTTTTGCTCAAAATTAAATCATCATATTGATTGACACATTCAATTAGAAATTATGTATCCCTCACTACAATAAAATGCACTTTTCATAACAAATATAAAAATATATTTCTAGCAATGCCTATTGTGAACTATTGTTCCATCATCAGTAATTATCTTATAATAAGTTATGATTTCTAAATTGATGTCCAACTGTCACTAATTATCTTGCAACAAATAATAGATTGTGGTTCATTGCTACATATCACTAGTTGCTTGCAATTAGCAGCAATTATTTATCCATCGCTAAACCTTAACTAATTGTCTTAAGATTGGTGCATGACGATTTTTAAGATTGTTGCTAAGCTACTACAAATTATTTTGTAAAGAGTGATGATTTTTTGAGTGCTGCTAAATTATTACTAATTGTCTTGCAATTGATGACATCTTTTTGAAACATTGCTAAAGGGTCCCTAATTATTATGCAATTAGTTATGGTTTTTCGAGTACAGAGCTTGAACAAGACTAAAATGGTCACTAAAATTTGAGAAAGCCATTACAAGAAGCACAATTAGTAAACCTCAACTGGAGAGTGACCTGAACAAGGGATCAAGTCATCCGGACAATGTTCCAACCGCCGAGTCAACTGGTTGGTTTTGATTTATATTTAGAATATTAAAAACTTAAAATAAAAATATAATGTAGGAAAAACAAGCATTACTATCGATATTTTTTAATTTAAAGATCGCTTTATGAACCATATGGTTCTACATTCTACATAAATCTTTATCGCGACATAAATACAAAATAATATTATGATACACCTAATGATTTAAAAAATCTTTAACTTTTGGATTGTAAAGTTACAAAACCGAATTGATTATTGAATATCAAAATCTACTTGCTGTTTAATGACATATATATTTTCTACAAGTAAAATAACTCATAAAAATAAAAAAATGATGAGATATATCTTAGTAGTTTAGATGGTTCTAATCACAACCCGGAACCAAGGTTCTATTTTGCAGTCCAATGGTACAGGTTTCTAAAGACTGATCTAACCAATCCAGTTACAAAAGTGAACTGGATAGGATCTAGCTCACCAGCTTGTTTAGTCTATGTTTAACAACTAGCTCAAAGATAAATAAACTATTACTATAAGCATGTCTATTAGCTATAGCCATAATTGCTATTAAAATATACTCATTTTGATAGTGTAAGGATTTATGGTGCTCCCAAGTCTTGAGAAGCCACGAAAAGAGTCAGAATGTTGGCTTAAAAAAATTAGGACAGGTATGAGTCTTAGGATTGGGACAGAAGTTGTTCTAGGATAAAGACGGCGTGTAGCTCTGCATGGACTCAAGGTTCAAGTATGAGGACCTTGAGGGATTTGGTAGGTGCTCCAAAGATTTGGAACATAAGATGGAGTAAAGAAATCAAAGCCAGGAGAAGAATCAGTCAAGACAAGAGATTGACACACAGGTGGGTTGGCTCGGATACGCGGTCGAACCAGCTCGGAGCGCAGTTGAGCCGGCTATCTCAAACAAACAGAAGATAAGATTCGGACGAGATGTGATTGAGCTAGCTCGACTATTGACAGAGCTGGCTCGATGGTGGCGAATAGAACTAGATGAGATTTTCTATTTGGATCTAGGATAGATTTTTATCCTAGGATCTTAAGGCCTGGTTTAATAAGATCTTAAGGTGGCTAACTCATGTATGGATTGGATTTAAATTTAGGAGATGAGAGCATGGGAGACATGGTTGTACATGGACTCGGTGAGTGCTTTCATGTATTCGGTTAATCTAGAAATTTTTTTTAGCTAGAGCTTGGATTTATTAGAGTTCATGTTGTATAATAGAAATCTTAGGATATATAAACCTAGGTATTGGAACCTTTATAGTAAGTAGAATCAATATAGAGCTTTTCTTCCTAACTCTCTTCTCTCTGATTTCAATGCCAAGTCCTAGGTGCCGCCATCAATTTTTGCTCTTCTTCATATTTCTATATTAACACCTAGGTTCATGCAAGAGATCGGATCTATGACTGTAGTTTCGAGTAGTCGTAAGCACAATAATTGGTATCAGAGTAACATCGATTATTTCAATAAGTGGTATCAGAGTCTGGTTGAGCGTAAAAGAGGAAGAAGATTAGATTTCAGTGGAAATTAGCAGTGAAATTTAGATCCAAGACTTTTCTTCAGTCTTTGTGAGGATGGAAGAGATTTAAGAGCTGTTGTCCATCATCCCTAGATAATTTTTAGATTTACCCGTTAGCTATTTTTGATTCAGTTTGATCATGGAGAACAGTGGATTGAAGATAGAATTTGAGAAGTTTGATGGAAAGGATAGTTTCACGATGTAGAAGATTAGGATAGAGGATCCGCTGATTCAGATGAGGCTGAATTCGGCCTTGAAGGATAAACTGAAGGAGATAACAGACAAAGAGCATGTGCCACAATTAGGACTTGTCTGGTAGATGAGGTGCTATATGGTATGTTGGAGGAGAAGACACTCAAGAGTTTATGATCAAGGTTACATCAGTTATACATGGAAAAGAATATATGCAATAAATTGATGCTGAAGAAGCAACTGTATAGTCTTCAGATGTAGGAGGGTGAGGATATTGCAGGGCATATTTAGCAATTTGACCGAATAAGCATGGACTTACTCAACATTGGGATGGAGCTCGAAGAGGAGGATAAGAGTTTATTGTTGCTATATTCGTTATCTGAAAGCTTCAATTCATTGGTAACTATGCTGTTATATGGTAAAGAGACATTGGTGTATGAGAAGATTGTATCAATGCTAAGATCCAACGAGCAGCGAGAATGAATAACGAAGAGGAAGGTCTTTCAGAAGGATTTCGCAATTTTAGAGAGGCCAAGAAAAGAAAAGAAGGGCGTGTAGAGGAGCAGCAAGAAATCTAAGAAGTGCTTTAAATATGATGAACCAAGATACTTTAAGCGAAAGTGTCCGCTTTGAAAGAAGTGCAAGAAAGAAAAAAAGTTAGATTCCATTAGTTCAGTCGTTGAAAGTAAAGAGTCGGATGAGCTCTCGGTGATTTTGGAGGAGTCTGTGGATGTATTGTATTTGAGATAGTTTCGAAAGGATCAGCGAAGTGCGGAGAGTCCAAAGGAGCAGCAACGGTGATCGAGGTGCAACGACAGACTCAGCAGTGCAATGTTGGGTGGTTGACCTCGGAAGACTCGATATAGAGTCAGCTTTTGCATCATCGAAAGGACTTTGGTTTTAGGTGGAGCACCGGATAGAGATGACTTCATAAGTAGAAAGAGATATGACACGAGTTCAAAGAAGAAGAGTGTAGGAGGATCAATATCCTAGCATCAACATCGAAGATGCACAGTTCTAGGTGGAGCTGTATGTGTAAAAGGATAGGTAAAGTTCTGAGGAGACCGTGTCAGGATATGCAGCGGGTGCCGGCATAGGATTGTTATAGATTCTCCATGAAAATTCAGGATAAATGATGTGACTACTAAAGATGCCTACAACTCCAAGAGTGGTGCATAGGTACAAGCCAAGATCTTTAGCGGTCGAGGCGGTCATCCCAAAGGCCTAAAAAAAAGTTCAGCAGCTGAAGAAAGATGGTAGTGGCAAGGTGTGCATAAGTAGCTATCAGGACATGCATCGATAGTGGGATAGTGTAGGAGAATATTGTCAGGTGTGCTAAGGCTTGGGCACACCAAGGTAGAGATTGTAAGGATTTATGGTGCTTCTAAACCTTGGAAGGCCACGGAAAGAGATAGGGTGTTGGCTTTGGAAGATTAGGACGGGCGTGAGTCTTAAGACTAGGATAGGAGTTATCCTAGGATGAAGATGGCATGTAGCCATGCACGGACTCGAGATTCAGATGTGAGGATCTTGATGGATTTGGTAAATGCTCTAGAGACATGGGATACAAGGTGGAGCAAAAAAATTAAAGCCAAAAGAAGAATCAGCCAAGACAAGGGACTGACACATAGGCGGACTATTTGGATACACAGTTGAGTCGACTCGGAGCGCAGTCGAGCTGGCTATCTTAGGCAGATAGAAGACAAGATTCGAGCAAGATGCAATCAAGCTAGCTTGCTATTGATAGAGCCGGCTTGACGATGGTGAACAAAACTGGATGAAATTTTCTGTTTGGATCCAGGATAGATTTTTATCCTAAGATCTTAAGACTTAATCCAATAAGATTTTAAGATGATTAACTCATGTATGAATTGGGTTTAGATCTAGGGGATGAGAGCATAAAAGACATGGATGTATATTGAGGATAAATCCGCTCCTATCGAAGTTTGATTGGATGCTTGATCTCGGAAGGATCCCACCCGGCAGTAGCCTCCATGGTTAAACCTCGGGCCTCCTCCAACAGTCGGACTCCTCCCAAACTTCTTCTTCAATCAGACTCCTCCAATGGTCGAACTCCTTCCAGACTTCTCCTTCAGTCGGACGACTCTAGCAGTCAGACTCCTTCCGAACTTTTTCTTCAGTCAGACTCCTCCAACAGTCAGACTCCTCCTGAACTTCTTCTTTAGCCAGACTTCTCCGATAGTTGAACTCCTTCCGAACTTCTCCTTCAACCAGACTCCTCCAACAATCGAACTCCTTTCGAACGTCTTCTTCAGTCGGACTCTTCCAATGATCGAACTCCTTCTAGACTTCTCCTTCAGTCGGACTCCTCGAACGATCGAACTCCTTCCAAACTTCTTCTTCAGTCGAACTCCTCCAGCAGTTAAACTTTTTTCAAACTTTTTCTTTAGCCAGACTCTTCTTCCAATCGAACTCCTCTAACTATCGAACTTCTCCTTCAGTTGGACTTCTTCAAACAGTCGAACTCCTTCCAAATTTTTTCTTCAGATGGACTCCTTCAAATAACTAAACTTCCTCCAAACTCCATCCAGCAGCCCTAGAGGACCTCGGCACTCATCCTCGATATAGGTAAAAGAACTGTCAATCTCTTCCATTCAAGCTTCGACCATTGGATCCCGACGGACTCGCACACTGCGACAATAGATACTATTCTCCGTAACAAACTCCACGTAGCTCTAAATGATCCACTACTGGATAGTTATGACTGTCACTATCAGTTTGTTACAAGCTTCGTCCATATAGGAGACTCACCAGATACACTCTCAAAAAGAAGAAAAAAAAAGGGCTCTCCTTCTCTTCCTCAAAACTCTGCTAGAATCTCTCTACGTATTTTATTTTTGTTGGCCGAAAGAGCTGACTTGATTGTCGGAGGGTCTTGCCAGAGCCACCATCCTAGACTTCGGATGAGACTTATTTTGCAGGTTTCGACGGCAACCTCATCCTCTCCAAATTCAACTTCGACTCCGACGACGATCAGATTTCACGCCAACAGGATTGGCACTAAAAGGAGGGCCTCAAGTTATTGAGATTTTCTTATTCTTGAAGAAATACATGATGGAGATCCCTTTTCATCCCAGCTAGAGTCCTACTTTTTCTCTCGACCTCTCGAGGATGTCCCTCAGAAAGGCATCAACCTGACGATCAACCATCTCTGCAGCCAAATCTCATCCAGATCTTTCCACCTCTATTTCGTCTCCTACATCTCAAGCTCCACCGTCTGCGATGGTGGACACAATGCAATTCGACCTGCAGGTCCAGCAGGTTCGCGACCTCAATGAAGTAGTGTAGACCATGCAATAGCAGTAGCCATCTTCGGTGCCATCTTGATCGGAGCAAATTTTTTGGGAGCCAGAGAACCCGGTCTGGGGGCGGCCGACTTGCGTCAGTCGATTGGCGACCCCCAAAAAAGAAAAGCAGAGGGTAGAGAGTCCTTGCTCGGACCATGACTCGACCCTGGGGGGAGCTTTGCCCTCATTCCATCAGAAAATTTTGAAGATCAACGATCGTGAAGATCTCTTGGATCAAAGACTCTAGAAAATGAGCCGATAAATCGAAGAACTCTATCATGCACCCCTCTTCCATGGTAATGATATTTACATTGATCCTCTTTTTTCTTAGAAGATTATGCAGAAATCGATCCCATCGAACTTCAAGCTCCCTCAGTTGAGAGTTACGATGGAACCACCGATCTGATCGACCATCTGAAGGCCTTTCAGATAATGATGCTGCTCTACGGTGTGCCAGACGTCATTTTATATTGGACTTTCTCATCCATCCTTAAGAGAGCCGCTAGGAACTGGTATTCGGCCCTTAAGTCGGATATCATCTTTTTCTTCGATCAAATAAGCCATTAGTTTGTGGCTCATTTCGTTAGCAGCCGACGTTCCCACCGAGGTTTAGATTTTTTGATGAATATCAAATAGGAGGAAGAATCTATCCGGACTTATGTCGTCCAGTTTAATATTGCTATATTAAAGGTTCGAAACTTGGACCAGTCTGTTGTAATGGCCACACTTAAGGACGACCTTCAGAAGAATAATTTACTATTTTTTTTGGAGAAGAAGTATCCCAGAGATTTTACCGATATGCTGGCTCGGATTGAAGGTTATGTCCGAGCTGAGGAGGCCTTTAAGGTCAGGAATAATGAAGCTGCCTAGGAGCGGTAGGCGGGCAAAATCAAATGTGTCCGCGATTGAAGAAAAATCGAGCAGAGCTCGGCCACGCTTTCAAACTTCTCCGGAGCGTAAGCGGGCTCGAACTTCTACTCGGGCCCAGAGGTGAAGAAGCCCGGATAGAAAGGCACGATGGAGCTCTTCCTTCAGAAGATTCCATAACTATGCCCCTTTCAATACTCTAAAAATTCAAGTACTGATGGAGATCCAGAAGCAACTGCCGAGATCGAAAAGGATGCACACTCATTTCAATAAGTACAATCTTAACAAATTCTGCCTCTACTATCACGATCATAGTTATGATACAAAAGAGTGCATCCAACTTCAAGACGAGATCGAGGAGCTCATCAGACGCGGTAGGTTTGGCCGAATTCTATGACGTCGATCGAAAGGATGGAAGGATCGGTCGAGAGCACCCCCATCGCTAGAACCACCAAGGGGCGAGGAGCAACGAGAAGATCGTCCTTCGATTGGCATCATTAACACCATCTCTAGGAGACTTCGACGTGGGAAGGCTAGCAGATCGACAGAACCTGAGAAGAGATAGAGGACTGAGGAGCCCATGACTTTCACCAACAAGGATGCCCGAGGAGTCTAGTTTTCGCACAATAACGCAATTGTAATCTCTTTAAATATTGCTGATTATGATGTACTCCACATTTTGGTAGATAATGAAAGTTTCACTGACGTTCTATATTATGATGCTTTCTTTAAAATATCCATATCCGATAATCGCTTGGAACCCATGAGCTCCCCATTGGTCAACTTCATTGGCGACACTATGCTAGTGGAGGGAATGATAACTTTAGTCGTGACTACAGAACAATATCCAAAGCAGGCCAAGGCATGGATCGACTTTTTGGTGATGAAAGCCTCCGCTTATAATGCAATCCTCGATCGATCTGATCTGAATGCACTACGAGCCATGGTGTCAACCTATTATTTGAAGATAAAATTCTCAACAAACAGTAGAATAGGTTAAATCAGATGCGATAAAATATTAACTCGGCATTGCTACTCCATCGCCTTACAAAATGGCACTTAACTTGACCCCTGCCCAGTTGACGGGCTTGATGTTTGCGATGATATTACTGAAGAATGGGACGAGCCCATAGAAGATCTTATGATCATCCTCCTAAATGATAGGAACGCAGAGCATACGGTGCAAATTGGTTCCAATCTAGAAGATGAAGTTCGAGAGCAACTCATCACCTTTTTACGGAGGAATGCCGACATCTTCGCCTGGGTTTCGATGGATATGCCTAGGATTGACATCGAGGTTATGGAATATCAGCTGGCCATTGATCACAAGCATCGCCCAGTGAAAGAAAAAGTTTGGGATCATGCACCAAAAAGGCAGAAGGCAATAGCATAAGAAGTCAACAAGCTTCTCAATGCTAGATTTATTCGAGAAGTCAGCTATGCGACTTGGGTCTCGAATGTGGTTCTGATCAAGAAGGCCAATGATAAGTGGAGGATGTATATCGATATTAAGAAGCTGAACAAGGTCTGTCCAAAAGATAGCTATCCTTTATTCAGAATCGATCAACTAATGGATGCGACTTCAGGCTACGAGCTCCTCACCTTCATGGATGCCTTCTTTGGCTACAACCAAATTTGGATGGCACCGAAGGATGAGGAGAAGACTGCTTTTTTTACTAACCGTGGTCTTTATTATTATAGGATCATATCCTTCAGACTTAAGAATGCAGGCACGACTTATCAGTGCTTGGTCAATAAAATCTTCAAGGAGTAGATCGGCTATAATATGGAGGTTTACGTCGACAACATACTGATCAAAAATTGAATGTCTATCAATCATGTTACCAATCTTGAAGAGACTTTCAATGCACTAAAAAAATATAAGATGAAGCTGAACCCAATCAAGTGTGCCTTTGGGATAGCCTCAGAAAAATTTTTGGGGTTCATGATCTCGAGACGAGGGATTGAGGTCAATCCGAAGAAGATTCAAGCTATCCAGAAGATGACCACTCCGAAGTCTATCAAAAAAGTTCAGCGTCTGACCGAAAAGATGGCATCTTTGAATCATTTTATCTCGAGGTCAGCCGAGTGCTGCATGCCCTTCTTTCAAATTCTCAGAAAATCAAAAGATTTTTACTGAACTTAGGAATGCCAAAAGGCATTCAACGAGCTCAAGAACTATCTTGGCTTATCTTCCCTACTAGCCAAATTCGAATTTGGAGAGGAGCTGTTTCTCTATCTCGCGGTCTCCCCTGCGGTGCTAGCGATAGTCTTGGTTAAAGAAGAGGTGAAAGTGCAGCGATCAGTCTACTACATAAGCCAGATCCTAAGGGATGTCGAGACTTGATATACAAAGTTAGAAAAATTAATTTATGCTCTTCTGATTGCAGCAAGAAGACTTCGGCCTTACTTCCAGAGACATGCTATAACGCTCCTCACTGACCAGCCGATCAAAGCGATCCTTCAACAAATAGATGCTTCTAAAAGAATTGCAAAATAGGCCATTGAATTAACAGAGTTCGACATCAACTATCGATCGACCAGCAATCAAGACTCAGGCACTGACCGACTTTATAGTCAAATGTACCATCCCAGACAATGTCGAGCTTCAAAATGAAATAAATATTTCATGGTTGCACCTGAGCTCCTCTGAAGAAAGAACGAATCTTTCTAAAGATTTCTGGATCTTGTATGTCGATGGCTCCTCCAACGCTTCTAGAGTAGGTGCTAGGTTGATCCTTATTAATCTGAAAGGAATCATCGTGGAGTACGCGCTGCGTTTTAAATTTTTGACGATAAATAATGAGGCAAAATATGAGGCCCTAATAGTCAGGCTCTGGATAGCTAAAGAATCGGGAGTTGATCGGCTTCAGATTTGTAGTGACTTCCAACTGGTCATGGGATAGGTCAGCGGCAGTTATGAAGCTCGAAATGAAAGCATGGTAAAATATCTTGAGAAGGTGAAGAGCTTGATTCGACAGCTTCAGCATTTGATAAATTTCGAGAGCAAAAAATGCTATGACCGATCTTCTTTCCAAGCTAGCCACCCTAGCTCCTAACGAGCTTCCAAAAAAAGCTTATTATGAGACATTGAAATGTCCATGCACAGAGCAACCGCAGCCCACCATGCAGGTTGGCCAGGAGCCTTGCTGGATTGACCCACTGACCGCTTATCTTAAGGATGGGATTCTTCCTCGTAATCCGAAAGAGGCTTGAAAGTTGAGAAACCAAGCCTCCTGGTATGTTCTTTATGAGAATAAGCTGTATAAAAGATCATATTTTCTATCATTATTGAGGTGCCTCCAACCCTCTGAGGTCGATTTCGCACTATGAAAAGTGCACGAGAGAATTTATGGGAGCCATCTAGGTGTCAGATCTCTGTCTTATAAGCTACTTCGATAAGAATATTACTGGCCGACTATGCATGGTGATTGTATTGATTACGTCAGGAGATGTGACCGCTGCCAAAGGAACGCGAATGTCCAATTAAAGGCAACCAACCATCGAGCTTGCCTCGTTGAGTACTCCTTGTTTGTTTGCGTAGTGGAGAATGGATATTCTTGGATCCTTCCCAATGGCATTTAGGCAATGAAAGTTTTTCCTAGTCGCCATCGACTATTTCACTAAATGGATCGAGATCGAACCACTGGCAAAGATTACCGAAGCTAAGGTGCAGGACTTCATCTGAAAGTCGATCGTCTGCAGATTTGGACTACTTTGAACTATCATAACAGATAATGGTCGATAATTTATCGAGGCGAGATTCACCGAGTTCTATGAAGGTCTGAATATCTTTCATTACTTTACGTCGGTAGCTCACCCACAGACAAATAAAAAAATTAAAGTGACCAATTGGATCCTATTGCAAGGCATCAAGATAAGACTCGAAAGAGCAAGAGGGACCTGGGCGGATAAATTTTATCATGTTCTATTGGCATACCGCACTATCCAAAGGCTGCTGACTAGAGAAACACCATTCGTCTTAGTTTTTGGAATAGAGGCAGTCATCTCGATCGAACTTAAGCTTCCATCAACATGGGTAGTGACTTTTAACAAGCAGTATAACCCACAAGACCTCAGAGCCAATCTTGACCTACTGAAAGAAAAAAGAGAGAAAGTCCAAGTTTGGATGACAGCTTACAGACGAAAGATGGTCCGATACTATAACTCCAGAGTCAAAGATAAAATATTCAGAATGGGAGACTTAGTGCTTTGGCGAGCCACTATCTCTCAGTCTCAGAACTAGAAGAAGCTTGTCCCAAATTGGGAAGAACCCTACAAGATCACAGAACTCATTCGATCTAGGACATACTATTTGAAGAAGCTTGAAGGAGCAGACCTACCTCGATCATGAAATTCGAAAAATCTATGAATATATTATTGATGATTTGATTACAATGAAATTTTTTTACTTCAACATCCTAATCTTTATTGTATAACGATAATAAAGGAGGACTACCCTCCGAACTTAATCTCACAATAAATACGGCCACGTTAGAAATAGGAGGAGAACCTCGTCCTAACGTGAGCAAAGTCGAAGGCCTCATTCATTTTAGACGAGATGAGGAAAGAGATCCTGATAATGATCCTAATGTGTTCCTACAGCTCGTTAGGAACATGAGGAGAACCTCATCTTAACGTGAGTAAAGTTGAAGACCTCGTTCATTTTAGACAATATGAGGGGAGAGGCCCTGATAATGATTCTAATGTGCCCCTACAGTCCGTTAGGAATAGGAGGAGAACTTCATCCTAATGTGAGCAAAGTCGAAGGCCTCATTCATTTTAGATGAGATGAGGAGAAAGGCCCTGACAATGGTCCTAATGTGCCACTACAGTCCATTAGAAATAGAAGGAGAACATCGTCCTAACGTGAGCAAAATCTAAGACCTCATTCACTTTAGATGGGACGAGGGGAGAGGCCCTGACACTGACCCTAATATGCCCCTACGGTCTCATTAGAAATAAGAGAAAAACCTCATCCTAACTTAAGCAAAATCGAAGGCCTCGTTCACTTTAAATGGGATGAGGAAAGAGGCCCTAACACCGGTCCTAATACGCCCTTATAGTTTCGTTAGGAATGGAAGGAGAATCTCGTCCTAACAAGAGTAAAAAAAAATAGAGAAAGAGAAGGATCGAAGGCGAGCATTGCATTCACATGAGACAACGACGGATAAGATATTATTTTATTATAAATTTAAATTTATTACAAGTAGGATGAAGGTCGGCCAAACTGACTACATATTACAAGAAAGCCAATGCGACAGGGATCGGCAAGACTGCTTATAAAAGTATATAAAAAGAGGTGAAGTCTTAAGATGGACCAGACTCTTCAAACTTTGGATTATCGATGTCGGCTATCACCAAGACCTGCTTCAACCTAATAATTTTTTTCTCAAGTTCTTTTTTTTTATACAAATTATCTATGTACACTTTATTGATATGTCTGAACTGGCCCTCAAGCTTCTGTCGCTGCCTCCTTAGGACCTTGAACTCGACCTCCGCATTCTGAATGGCTTGATGCTCATAGATCAGTTGGAGCTTCAACCATTGAACTTCGGCTTTCTCCATCCCGATAGCCTCTGAAAGCTCGCCAATGATCTTCTTCAAGGAGGCAATCTCCTCCGACTTTCCACTAGAGACAGTCCACTGACCATCAGCCTGTTGTTACTGGAGATGACTCACCTCTCTATTAGTTGTCCAGAGCTCATGCTCGAGCCTGATCACCTTCTTCGATCAAGTTAGCTTATACTCATTATGCCAAGCTTCGACGTCGTGGAGCTACTTCTAAAGTTTGGAGAATCTCTTGGACCAGTCCCAATCGTATCGGATCCTGTCGGTAGACCATAAAGAAGTTTCCTCCAGCAGTTGAATTTTTCCTTCGCTGCCATAAGATCGATCTCAAGGGAGCTGATCTTTGCAGTTAACTTTCAAGACTTGTTGCTGGCGCTTCTTCTCAGTTCGACCATTTCTTTCTCGAAGCTGTCCTTCTGAATGCTGAAACTGGTAGAGTCCTTCCTATGTAGGTTCTTAAGGTGGATAACTTCGACAGTCACCTCTGAAGTGTTCTTTCTCGATTCTTGAAGATCATCCTCAATTTTCTCAAATTTTCTTTAAGCGATGGACTCCTTCAAGCTTCTAATCAGTGGTTTAATTGAAACCCCATGGGGCAAAGGATCGGCATCAACTAGAAGAGGGGAGTCATGACCTAGGTCGTCAAGAGCATTCTGAATCATGCAAAGGACAACACAAAGTGTAAGGCTAGAAAAAAGATTTATTTTTCATTTACTTAGATATTTTTGAATACATCAACATAAAAAAAAAAAGAAAAAAATAGCTACATGGTCTTCAGAAATCTAGACCTCGGGCAGCTTGACCATAGGAGAGGTCGGAGCATCTTCATTCGCATCTGGTCCATGGGCAGGCTCGAACGCTGCAGCGATGGATTCGGAAGCTTTCGGGATAGCTCCCACAGCTGAAGAAAAAGAGACGTTGGTTGGGATAACTCCGACCTCGAGGGATGAAGGATCGGCTCTATCGTCGGACTCTTCCATCAAGAAGTCCAAATCTACCTCAAAAAAATTCTCAGTGATCCTCCCTAAGCAGATCTGGAACTCCTCGATAAAGGCCTCCTAAGCAAAAGCTATTTTAATATCCTCCATGTTCCTAGAGGATTTGAATCTTTCGATCGCTCGCTTCACCGCCACGCCGACCCCTTCTTGTGCCTTCCTCTTTTCCTCCTCCTGAGCCAAGGCAGTTCTCAAGTTCATCGTCCTCTTATGCTCCACCCTCAACTCTTTTCGAAGGTGCTCGATCTCGATGGATTGGATTTTTGAAGCCACCCTCATGCTCTCGACTTTAGCTCGGGCCTTCTCGGCCTCCGCATGAGCTTCCTCGAGGGCCTTCGAGGCTTTGGCCCGCCTCTGACCGACCGTCTCAAAGTGGGCGAAGAGATAATGTCCGAGCTGCGATAGGAAACCAAGTTAAAGTTAGGATGCCCTAACTTCGAAAATGGAAAAGATTCTAGACCAAGACTATGAGAGAGAAGACCACCTCAAGATAGACGATGAAAGACTCATCGAATCTCTCAACATTGCCCCTCCACAGCATCTTTGCTACAATATGGGGAAGAATACTCTCCTTTATGAGTGATTAGACGACCTCCCAATTATCCAGAGAAGCTTTTTCTTAGTTAGGACCCCCACTTTTGGAGCTCCCGACCCTCCTTCCGACCTTCTTGCGGACAGCCCTCTTCTACTTTTTCCTCATGGCTTCCTCCAACTAGAGGGTAGCAGATGGAGTGACCTCTTCGGATGGGATCGGGCTCGGTACGGTGGTAGCAGGCTCGGGGGCAGGCATGGCCTGGATTGGCACGGCATGGCTGGACTCATCAATGCGGACCTTCTTTGGAAGATTCCCAGCGGGACCGCCTTTCCTCTTGAGGGATTTAAATTTCTTGGTCAGACGGTCTCGCTCTTTAGGAGTCATCTCTGTAAATGATAAAAGTCGAAGTCATAAAAGGTCAAAGAAAAGTCGAGGTTTGGATAAAAAACACCCCACAATCGATCAAAAAAAAGACTACCTACTGGATTTAGGAGACTGAGGTCGAGGTTAAACAGGATCTGCTCGTCCAAAAGGTCGGAGATTGATGGAATGTTAATGCCCTTCAATATATTGGCCAAACTTCGATCCTCGCTTTCCAACCCTAGGGCTCAACGGACTGAGTTTCTTATCTCTCCCCACGGAGGAAGTCCTAATCTCAAGGATGGGTTTGAGACGAAGAAGAATTTCTCCTTCTAGCCATGGATGAAAGAGGGGGTGCCCTTAAGTAATTTTTTCCTGCTGAATTGGGGGGACACATACCATCAATCCTTAGCAGTTGGATGGCGTTTGAAGATAAAAAAGATCTGAAATAAGAAAATGATAGGTCGGATGCCTACCATGGTATATAAGGAAAGAAATTCTACGATGAACCTAAAGAAGTTCGGTGCCATAGCAGCAAGGAAGATGTTGAGAAATCTAAACAGGTTGGCCATGAAAGGAGGTAAGAGAAACCTAAGCTCAGCTCGAAGAGCCTCTAAATACAGGCAGATTCAGCCGAAAGATGGAGAGCAGGCCCTATCATTGGGTCCAAAAAGTTCAAGCTCGTATTTGGAGGAAATACTGAACTGAATCTTAGCTAACGAAAGATCGTCAGGCCAAAGTTAGCAGGCAATAACTACCAGTGCAAAGGAAGGAGGGGGCAACTCAGAAAGCTCGGCTTTCTTGGGAGAAAGGTTCGCTAAGGCTAGAGGAGTTGAACTCCCTGAGTAGGTCGATCAGAATTCCTCGATGGATATTCAGATCAAAGCAAAATCATAAAAAAATGCTAAAAAAGCTAGAAAAATGAAGCACAAAAAACTTCTACAAAGAGACCTAAGAAGTGAAAAGCAGAGAATGTAGGAATAACTCGGAAAAGGATAGCGAAACTGATTTAAGTCGATTGAAAAAGGTAGGAAGATGACGACGATCATAGAAGACAGACGGGAGAATACCTAGGATCAAAGAAAGTGGATGAAAAAGCCTGAGCCCTCATGCGATGGAGAGAAGAAAATCAGAAGAAGAGGAGGAAGAAGATTTTAGGAGAGGTAACGACTCGAAGAAAGAAAATGGATTAAATAGCCCTAAGGATTCTAGGCGATTATGATTGCGAATCTCCTTCGATCGGCCCATGGCCAACGCGTGCCCCCTCTATCATGACAGAGACTGACGGTGGATAGGTCCATAATGATACCGTACCTTGGGAAGAGTTTTGGCGTGGAGATCCAAAGGCGTCTCTTTGGATCGCCTCAAATTTATGAAGCTTCGACATCGATGCAGAAGCACCAAGAAACGCCTCATCCTAGCAAGCGTAGGAAATAGAAAGGGACTTCGACAGTCACACTCGGTACTTCCTTTTTTTGAACTTCAAACTCGAAAGTAGGAGGACTAGTGTTGAGGATAAACCCACTCCTGTCGAAGTATGGCTGGATGCTTGATCTCGGAAGGATCCCGTCCGGCAGCAGCCTCCATGGTTAAACCTTGGGCCTCCTCTAACAGTCGGACTCCTTTCGAACTTCTTCTTCAATCAGATTTCTCCAACGATCGAACTCCTTCCAGACTTCTTCTTTAGCAGTCGGACTCTTTCCGAATTTCTCCTTCAGCTAGACTCCTCCAACAGTCGGACTTCTTCCAAACTTCACCTTCAGTCGGACTCCTCCGATAGTTGAACTCCTCCCAAACTTCTTTTTCAACCAGACTCCTCTAACAGTCGGACTCCTTTCGAACTTCTCCTTCAGTCAGACTCCTCCAATAGTTGAACTCTTTCCGGACTTCTCCTTCAGTCGGACTCCTCTAACGATCGAACTCCTTCCAAACTTCTTCTTTAGTCGGACTCCTCTGGCAGTTGAACTCCTTCCAAGCTTCTCCTTCAGTCAGACTCCTCTCCCAACTGGACTCCTCCAACTATCGAACGCCTACCGAACTTTTTCTTCAGCTGGACTCCTCCAAATAGTCAAATTTCTCTTGGATTTTTTCTTCAAATGGACTCCTCCAAACAGCTAAACTTCCTCTGAACTCCATCCAGCAGCCTCAGAGGATCTCGATACTCATCCTCAATATAATCAAAAGAACCATCAATCTCTTCCATCTGAGCTTCGACTGTTGGATCTCGATGGACTCGTATATCGCGACAACAGATACCATCTCCCATAATAAACTTCATATGATCCTAAACGGCCCACTACCGGATGATTATGGCTATTACTATCAGTTTGTTATAGGCTCCGTCCATATAAGGAATCCTTCAAATACGCTCTCAAGGAGAAGGAGAAAAAGGGGTTCTTATTCTCTTCCTCAAAATTCTGCTAGAATCTCTCTACGTATTCCATTTCTGTTGGTCGAAAGAGCTGACTTGATCATCGGAGGATCTTATCGAAGCCACCATCCGAGACTTCGGATGAGACTTATTTTGCAGGTTCTGACGGTGACCTCATCCTCTCTAAATCCAGCTTCGACTCCGATGATGGTCAGATTTCGCGCCAATAGTATACATGGGCTCGGTGAGTGCTTTAATATATTGGATTAGCCTAAAAAAGTTTTCAGCTGAAGTTTGAGTTTATTAGGATTCATATGGTATAGCAGAAATCGTAGGGTATATAAATCCAGGTATTGTAATCTTTACAATAAGTGAAATTAATATAGAACTTTTCTTCCTAACTTTCTTCTATCTTTTCTCTCTAGTTCCAACGCCAAGTCTTAGGTGCCGTCATCAACTTTTGCTCTTCTTCATATTTCTGGAGTAATACCCAAGTTCACGCAAGAGATTGGATCTACGACTATGATTTCGAACAGTCGTAGATACAATAATTGATATAAGAGCAATATCGATTGTTCTAACAGATAGAACTAAGCCTGCATCTAAACTCAATTTTTCTATCAAATTTGGAAGTGGATGCATGGTCCAACCCAAATCTTGACCCTTTTACAGTTCTGCTTATGCATGCAGCATTGCATGCTGGTCTTTATTTTGAGGTAATAAGCGATGCTTATCAATTAAGGGAGGTATTTATCAAAGTTTCTAATAGCTCAGCTGGAATAAATCTAGAAAACCTTTTTATAGCAACTTTTTCAAAAGAAACCATGAAGAAAAATAGGGGATACAGATGAGGACTTACTAGCATACGATTACTTAATAATTTTCCACTTGATTTTGTAATGGTATGCATTTTAGTCCTTGACCTTTCATTTTAAATGAAATATACTAAAAAATATATGATAAACTAGTGAAAAATTTTTAGTTCTAGTTTCAAATTAAAAGCAACTCCTCAGTTGAGTTTTAAGTAAAAATAGCTTTTCATTTCAAACATAAATTAAAAGCAACTCCTCATTTGACATGAAATGATCGAATTATTCCTGTAGTTTTAAAATAGTACTAAAATAATACTGCCTTGTTGTAAAATAATACTATCTTATTATGATATAATATTATCTTATTATAAAATAGTACTGTCTCGTTATAATTTAATACTGTCTTATTGTCAAGAAGTATTGCTTTATTGTAATGTAATACTATTTTATTGAATTGTAATACTGTTTTATTGAAAAGTAATACTATCTTGTTATAAAACAGTTTGGCCTTATTGTAATATAATACTGTCTTATTATAAAGAAATACTATATTGTTATAAAATAATATTATCTTATTAGAATGTAATAATATCTTATTATAAAGTAATATTATCTTATTGTAAAGTAATACTGTTATTGTAAAATAGTACTATCTTATTATAAAGAAATACTATCTTATTATAATATAATACTTTCTTATTAGAAAAATAATACTGTCTTATCATAAAATAGTACTATATTATTATAATATAATATTATCTTATTATAAAAGAATATTATCTTATTATAATATAATATTTTTTATTAAAAAATAATATTATCTTGTTATAAAATTATACTGTCTTATTTTAGTATTAATGTTTTATAACAACAGCGGTAATTTGATTATTTCATGTCATTTAGGGAGCTGTTTTTAATTTATATTTGAAATAAAGAGCTATTTTTATTTGAAACTTAAATGGGGAGCTGCATTTAAGTTAAAACTCAGTAGAGAAATTTTCACTAGTTCACCTAAAAATATATTTATTATTTTTTGATGTTATTGAGTTCTGGGAGAACTTATTGGTTCATCTTGTTTAATGTATAATACATCAAATTGTTTAATGTTTTCTTCATTGCATTTTTTTTTTAAAGTTAAAGAACAATTATAGCCTTATAGTTGCTTTGTTTTTAAATCAATTTTCAGAACATTTAGCATTAAATTAATATAATTAGAGTTGCAGCATATTTAGCTCAAGAAATCTTGTGGGACTTTATATATTGACAAGACAGTGATTAAAAACAAGTTCACGAGCCGAGTTAACGGTTTCATACTTCTTTTTTTTTTTTTCCTTTAGCATCTTACGTAATGTCAGGCCAAAGTAGAGCTATAACAAAGCTTCCCACGCTTTGTTTGATGTTCTCCATGATAGCAGACGTGGCACCTCTTTTGCTTGCGAGGTTATTGCCTTTATCTATAAAATTTCTTATCATACACTCCTAACAATGTTAACAATCTTGTCTTATGTCATGCATCCCCCACCTTCTGCATAATTCAACAAAGAAATCTCCAACTTCATGGCCATTGCAAAATATTAAGTTGATCCATCTATATATCAACCCCGTACTGCTTAAAGGATATATTGATATAGAATGCTTTCTCATTGATCCTAACTTAAAGTAATACTAATGGTTGGAAACTGACATACCTAAAGAGTAAGGTTGTCTCTTTTATAGGGAAGAGGGATACATCTTTCTTTGTAAGCGTCAATCATTAAAATAGATAATAATTACTTCAAGAAAAAATTTAGAATGTTTTGAGATTTATGTACAGTGCAATCTAATGGATGATACTATTAAAAACAAAAATTAATTATTTTTTGGTGTAAAAAATATAAAATAGTATAAAGGTTAAATAATAAATAAAGATAATGTTTGGATATTCAAACGTTATTTCTAAAATAAGAATATAAATTTTTAAAAAATAAATATTTTTTTATTATTTTAAATTTTTATTTGATTAAAAATTTAAATTTTTATTTAAAATAAATAATTAATATAATTTAATTAATATAATATTATTTTTGATTTTTAAATTAAAATTTATTAAAAATCTAAAATAAATTATTTCCTGATCCATAAGGAAATAGTTAAATTAGGATAGATGAAAATAATAAGGATTAACTGAAGTTGCTAAATCATCTTGATTCATCATCAAATTTTTATTTATTTAAAAAAATAAAATAAAATAATTTTCTATTCTACTTGAAATTACGTAATCAAATTAGAATCAGCGGGAAAAACTTCAACAAAGTTTTGCGATTAAAAATTCGTCAGTAGGGGGGGAGGGGTGAGAAAAGAAAAAAAAAGCTGGAATGGCACGTACGATATATTTGAGCAAGGGGAGGGCCAAAAAGGCGGGCTCGGGAGAATCAAATCCCGAGTTTGACTGGACTCGGAATTTGAGATATCGATTGAAAAAATAAATTTTTTTAATCTTTGGTAATTAAACTGCATTTTTTTACTTTTGGATAAATGAAGTAAGAATCAAACAAACCCACTTAAACCTCGTGATTAAAAACTAAATCCTCCCTCGATTCCTACCATTCGCTTTTCTTCCACCTGGGTTTATTGGATTCCCTCACCTTCTTCCCTTCCTCTCTCTTCCTTCGTCTTTCTCCGTCCACCCACTGTGAATCCATTTCTTCTTCAAACCCTTCTATCAAAAACCCTCTTTGAGAGGTTTAGAAACTTCCCACACCCCGTTTCTTCCCAAAAATCTCATTTTTTGGCCGCCCAGAGCTCCCAAAGGTCAGTTGTGGGTTCAAAGATGCCGGCTTTCCATCTATTTCCCTCTAAAAATTCGATTTTTTTGATTTTGGTTCATCGGGTTTTGTCCATAGATTTTGATTTCTTGGGCGAACAATAAAGCTGGGCTTGTATCAAAATTTGATCTTTCTTCTTCAACAACGGAGATTCGGAGCCTACTCGGTAAAGGCTTTGGTAAGTATTCGAATCCTCCTGCACCTTTTCATCCTTTGGTGCATCCTAATATTATCGGATAGTTTATATAAAAAAAATTTCCTTTTTTGGAATCAACAGAGCTCTCTGTTTTCCATTGGAGGCCTCCGGGATGTGATAGTCTTGGTAGCCAAGGAGAAAGAGAGCCGCAGCTGTGAAAGAGCGCCTTTTGTTCCCTTCTTCTGAGCCCTTTTCTACTCATCATTTCAAGCCATGGAAAGCGAATTCGCCTTCTTCGTCCTCCTACTGATGCTCTTGTGTAGTTCCCCTTCTTCCATGGCGGCGACCAACGAAGCCTCCGCTTTGATCTCATTCAAGTTTTCATCGGTCGAGCTCGATCCCCATGGCTTCTTGCAGAACTGGACCACCAATAGCAGCGCCAACAATCCGAATTCGAACGCCCCGTGCTCGTGGGCTGGCGTGATCTGCTCGCCGACCGGCGGCAGGGTTCGGGGCCTCAACCTAAGCAACATGGGCCTAACTGGCCGGCTCAGCATCGATGAGCTCATGGCGTTGCCGGACCTCCACGACGTCGATCTCCATGGCAATTCCTTCTACGGCAATCTCTCTTACAGTAGCAGAGCTTCCTCTCTCCCCTGCGGCTTCCAGACCGTGGACTTGTCGTCGAACCACTTCAACGAAACCATTCCGGGGTACTTCCTGGCCTCTTGCCGGCGCCTGGTCTCGCTCAACCTATCGAGAAACTCGATCCCTGGCGGCATTTTTCCATTCGGATCTTCCATCCAGGTGCTTGATCTGTCCCGCAACCAGATTTCCGACCAGGGGCTCTTCAACTACTCGCTTTCGAGCTGCAGCAATCTCAACTATCTCAACTTGTCCGACAACAAGCTCACCAGGGGTCTGAAGGGCGTGTCGTCATGCACTAATCTCACCGTGCTTGACCTCTCGTACAATACTATCTCCGGGGAGATTCCGGCGGACTTCATATCCAAGTCGCCGGCCTCGCTGAAGCAATTAGACCTCTCCAACAACAACCTCTCTGGTGATTTCTCAAGCTTCAAATTTGGGACCTGTGGTGGGCTCACGGCGCTCGATTTGTCCGACAATGGCCTAAATGGCAGCGGCCTGCCGCCGAGCTTGGCCAATTGCCGGCAGCTTGAGAGGCTCGATATCTCCGGCAATCTTTTTGTAAATGAAATCCCAGCATTCTGGCGGAACTTCGCCAATTTGAAGCGCCTATCTCTGGCTAACAATGGCTTTACTGGCCAAATCCCGCCGGAACTAGGCCAGATTTGTGGGACTGTCATTGAGCTCAACCTGTCCAGGAATAAGCTCACCGGTGGGCTACCGCCAACCTTCGTCTCCTGCTCTTCTCTCCAGATACTAGACCTCGCCAATAACCAGCTCTCCGGTGATTTTGTCGAGAAAGTGATCGGTACTCTGCCTGCTCTGAAGCGTCTCCATCTTCCTTTCAACAACATCACTGGTCAGGTGCCATTGCTGGCGCTGACCAACTGCACGTTGCTCGAAGAAGTTGACTTTGGCTCGAATGAGTTCGCAGGTGATGTCAAAATCCCAGCTGGATTCTGTTCATCTCTCCCTTCTCTCCAGAGGATCCTGCTGCCCAACAATTTCTTGACAGGATCGGTGCCACCGGGGTTGGGAAACTGTACTAGTCTCCGGACCATCGACCTGAGCTTCAATTTCTTGAGTGGCCCGATCCCTTGGGAAATCTGGTCGCTTCCGAAGCTCTCCGACTTGGTTATCTGGGCTAACAATCTCTCTGGTGAGATACCCCAAGACCTCTGTTCAAATAGTGCGAGCTTGGAGACACTAATCCTCAGCTACAACGTCATCGGTGGAAGCATCCCTTCATCTTTCACCAAGTGTGTGAATCTTATATGGGTGTCCTTCTCCGGCAACCGCCTCGTCGGGAGGATCCCCAGTGGCATCGGCAACCTCCAGAACCTGGCGATCCTCCAATTGGGCGACAACTCGCTCTCCGGAGAGATACCACCGGAGCTCGGCAGCTGCCGGAATCTCATATGGCTCGACCTCAACAGCAATGGCCTAAATGGCTCCATCCCGCCTGCCCTGGCCTCACAAACGGGGCTCATAGCCCCTGGCATTGTGTCCGGCAAACACTTCGCATTCTTGAGGAATGAGGGTGGGAACATTTGCCCCGGTGCCGGCGTGCTGTTCGAGTTCGAAAGCATCCGTCCTGAGAGGCTTGCAAACTTCCCATCGGTGCATTCCTGCCCCTCTACAAGAATATACACCGGAACAACGGTCTACTCTTTCACGAGCAATGGAAGCATGATCTACCTCGATCTCTCCTACAATTTGCTCTCGGGGACGATACCGGAGGACTTGGGGGGCATGGATTATCTCCAGGTTCTGAACTTGGGACACAACAGGCTGACGGGGATTATACCGGAGAGCTTCCGAGGTCTGCGAATGATCGGAGCACTCGACCTCTCCCACAACTATCTCGGTGGTAACATCCCGGGGGCGCTCGGCACGCTGACATTCCTCAGCGACTTGGATGTCTCCAACAACAACCTCACCGGCCCGATCCCAACATCAGGGCAGCTCACAACATTCCCGGCCGCGCGGTATGAGAACAACTCCGGCCTCTGTGGGCTCCCTCTGCCCCCTTGCTGGGCTAACGGTGATAACCACGGTCCTAATTCCAATTCGGGTGGTCGGAGGCGGTTGTTCAGCGGGAGCATGCTCATTGGTATCGCTCTGTCTCTGCTCATCATTTTGTCACTCATACTGGCTCTGTACAAAATGAAGCAGCACCAAAAGACCAAGGAGCTGGGAGGTGCCTATGTCGAAAGCCTGCCGACCTCCGGGACCACAAGCTGGAAGCTTTCGGGTGTTCTCGAGCCTCTCAGCATCAATGTGGCCACCTTCGAGAAGCCTTTGAGGAAGCTAACATTCGCCCACCTCCTCGAGGCCACCAATGGCTTCAGTGCTGATAGCTTGATCGGCTCTGGTGGGTTCGGAGAGGTCTACAAGGCTCGACTCAGGGATGGGAGCATCGTCGCGATCAAGAAGCTGATCCATGTCACAGGCCAGGGGGACCGGGAATTCATGGCCGAAATGGAGACCATTGGTAAGATCAAGCACCGGAACCTCGTCCCCCTGTTGGGCTACTGCAAGATCGGCGACGAGAGGCTTCTAGTCTATGAGTACATGAGATTTGGAAGCTTAGATGTTCTTCTTCACGACAAGGTCAAGGGGGATACCACCACCAGACTGAATTGGGCAGCGAGGAAGAAGATTGCGATTGGCTCGGCGAGGGGGCTGGCTTTCCTTCACCACAGCTGCATCCCTCACATCATACACAGAGACATGAAGTCCAGCAACGTTCTGTTGGACGAGAATTTGGAGGCCCGGTTGTCGGATTTTGGGATGGCGAGACTTATGAATGCTCTGGACACCCACCTCAGCGTAAGCACTCTCGCAGGAACGCCAGGCTATGTGCCCCCTGAGTATTACCAGAGCTTCCGATGCACGACCAAGGGCGACGTCTATAGCTATGGAGTGGTGCTCTTGGAGCTCCTATCAGGGAAGAAGCCAATAGACCCATTGGAGTTTGGTGACAACAATCTTGTTGGTTGGGCTAAGCAGATGGTGAAGGAGAACAGGAGTGGTGAGATCTTTGATCCCGAATTGCTGGGGAACAAGTCCGGGGAGGCTGAGCTATACCAGTATCTAAAGATTGCTTGCGAGTGCTTGGATGACCGACCGCTCCGGAGGCCGACCATGATTCAGGTGATGGCGATGTTTAGAGAGCTTCAGATCGACACCGACAGTGATTTCCTCGATGGATTTTCCATTGGGAGGACCATCATCGATGAATCAAGAGAGAAAGCACCTTAATTCTGCACGAGATTAGTGCTGCCACAAATTTTGTTCTATTTGGAATGGTGAGTGTTGGTTGCTCCTGCCGTTCCGGAGTAATTTAATTAGTCTTTAAGCATGCCATTACAGCATTTTGATTACTGTAAATAGCACAAGAATGTTTAGGAGAAAGAGAAGTTGGTAGACTAAATCAGAGAAAATCCTTTGTTGTTCGATGGGAGGGAAGGGAACGAATGGTATCTTGGATTACTTCACAGTCCCATGTACACTTTTCTTTTATTCTTATATATGTTAAATTACAGTTTTTTGTGGCTTATATGTCTCATCATGTATGTGTATGTTATGAGTTGAATGCCTGCCACAAGAAGGATTTTTCTAAGACAAATTTGGCCATTTGATTCCTTTTTTCTTTTTAGAATTATTAAAGCGATGAAAGTTTTTTTCTGAAAGAAATGATGAAAGTTGTATTGGCAACTGACTTAAAATATTTAAAAATCTCTACTTTGGAATTACTTTGCAGAACGGGGATGGACTTGGCCAAAATATCCAGGAGGTAATCAATCAAATGAAATCCTGGATGGCAGACCACTTAGATTCTTTTACTTAAAAAAAAAGCATTTTCCTGACGGTTTGTATCACCATTGGGCTGCAAAAACTATCATGTTGCTTGTTCCCCTAAAAAGTGTAGTGGATTTGAAGGTTCACTTTTATCTGCGAGTAAAATATTTCCTTCTGTTGTTCTACCGAGACCTCCTTAGTATTGAAGGTTTAAACGGCTCTTTTAACTGTTAACTGTTCTTTTTTCTTTTTTCCTGAGAATCCTTAACTGATAACTGTTCTTTGTTCTTGAGCTAATTAAGGAACCAAAGGTAACGTGGAGACCTGTTAATTTATACTGCAAAAGATAGTTTTTGTTTTACATAGCCTTGGGAAAAACAGGTTTCAATGTTTTTGGTTGAATTCAAAATGTGGAGTGGAAATAATTTCATGAGAGTATATGAGCACATATATTTAGTCTCATATTAGTTTTGCATTAGATTAATCTTAGATAATTATATAAAGTCAAAAAATTTAAATAATATTTTTTAGCTAATTTTGTGGAATAAATTCCTATATTGCTATAAATGGTGTTTGAGCTAATCTAGCTTAGGGTCTATATAAATCAGGAGACATGGCTCTTTGTGCTTGTAATTATATTTGAGTGGATTTATTTTTATATCGGCTGTATGCTGGATAGATTTTTGAGACTTATAAATATTATTTTCTAATGTAAACCAGAGGATCATAACATCATCCATCATGTTTCGTGTTCTCGTTCTCCTTCCAATGGCAAGTAGATGCAGCGTTCAGTGTGGACGCACGAGCATTTAAAACTTATCAAACAAAAGCCCACCTGCCAGAAGCTGCCGCATATTTATTGTTTTCTATACGATTCTTTCTGTACACTCTCACCAATAAGTTCATCTAACGCACGCAGCATTAGCATAGTAGTTTTTGGAAAAAATAAAAAAAAAATGAATACTTTACCGCCCAATTGATTCATAATCTATAGCCAACTGCCACCAAACTAATAATTATCATTGGCATTATTCTCTAAAGTAAACTTTAGACAAGGAAATAGGAAGGGAAACTATCGCTATCTATACCACAATTCATAAATGGGGACGTGTATATAGTTTTATCAGCAGGTTAGGTATTGGGTGACCAAGATGCCTCCATCGGCCATCGTGTTGGCTATGTGCATGTGCTGGTCATGACATACACATGAGCTAAACATGATCGAGAAGAATCGAGCGACGGACAAAATAGTGATACCTTTCCTTGAGTCAAATAATTAAGGCTATCCAATATTACTTGGGGGGGATGGAAGGGTTTCTCTAGAATCAAGGAGAACAGATATTGGAGATGTGTGCACGCTTTTATTTAGGAAATTGGGAAGGGGACCCCAAGGACTAAGACCCTCCTTCCAAGTGGTCCCTTCTAAGACGGACAAGAGCATTTTGAAAATGGAGTTTAGAGGGAACCACTCCAATGACAGGGAAATGATAAGGATTTCCCATCTCTTTATATGGGGGTTTTATTCACTGAGCTACTTTCATATATAAAACCAAAACCCCATGAAGACAAGTGGAAGGAAAACCTCTCTGGTCAACTCGTCGGATTCTTTTATAGCATGTTTCCATGGAGTGAGTCCTAATAATCCTGATCAAATCCTAACAACAGGTCCTTACAGATTGTTATTTTTGAATACAATTACGCCCGGTAGCTATCAGAGGTGGAAAGCTGGCGTCTGAGCGAAGACGACTCTTTCTTTCAGGCAAATTTATTCCGAATGAGCCTCTGTTTGACAGAACTGAAATAAAATGGAGGGAATAAGTGGGAGAGCAAAAAAATAAAGGGTCACTAGGAATTACTCTAATCGAAGGGATGGACGCACATGTCATGATAGTTCTCATTTCTTTACCACGTAGGTCAATGCATACAAGGCCTCGCATGGCCCAGCCCATCATCGCATAAGCTAGCTAATGGGCCAACCTGTATGTGAGTTGACCAACTACCTTGAAAGTTTAGGATAAATTACAGTTTCATCCTCTCGGCTTTGCCCGAGTTAAAAATAAAATAAAATTAAAATATAATAATAATAATAATATTATTATTTTTCCCACTCCGATCCCTTCGTTCTTGTCTTCCCTCTCGAGGGTCCCGATGCCAGTAACTTTGGCTATCGTTCGGTGATTCTCCATGCCATCCGAAGCCTTCCTCCTGTGAGGGTGAGGCATTCATATCAATACTCCAGTTATGGTCTTCGCATGCTCAATACCATCTTTGAACAGTAACCCTAATGCACGGTATTCTTGAACAAGCCCTATTTACGCACCAGATATTCTTCAACATTTCTGTTCCATATTGCCAATTCGCGATTGCTGTCATTGCCAATATTTTTTTTTATTGTGATGGTAGAAATGGCTTACGCCTGTTTAGGTATGCATACAAATTCGATGAGCATGATCACGGTGAGATTAGTATTTCTGTAGTGGAAATATGTAGTTCTTGGGTATTCACCGTATCTTTCTTTGTTAGATTACAACATCTGATTAACAAGAGCAAGCTAGGAGTTTGGTTCATATATATAGGATGGTTGCTGGTGTGATTCTTGATGATGAGCTGTAGGGATGGAAATAAGCGGGGCCACTCCCCTACCCCAGCCTAGTTCCAAATTTAGGACTGGCTTTAGCCTCAAAAAAACTTTTGGAAATCCTAGTGACCGAATTTGATTGGACCAGCTTGAATTATACATTGAAGCTAAAAATAAGACCAGTCCGAATCCAATTGAAGCTTAATTTTTCAATCTTTTATATCGTAAATTTACATTCTCTTTTTTGATAAAATATGGTAGCTTTACATTACCAATCATCTGAGCTGTTTGGTCTTGTAACCATCCCAATACATCGCATCTTGTGACATCTTTTCATTAGCTGTATCTACAGTGACTAAGTCCATCCAAGAATTTCCTCCTAATGAGCTGCACTTAATCAGATTAACAAGGTTACAAAGATTCGTACATCATCGGCTAACTCTGTGCGGGCTTGCTTGCTTGCTTCTTTACTACGAACGTGAGGACCTGCAGAATCTAGTATGATTTACCAGACAATCGTATATTTCCACGTTAAAGGAGGGTTGATATGTTTTGGCTTTCCAGTAGTTCGTAACACATACCGACGCTGCTTAAGATTAGACGACCATAATTTTTTGAAAACTGAAACAATAGACACTATGGACCCATATGATCTCTTGGCAGGATAAAGATGCCAGTTTCTCCGAGGGCTGTGTACTTCTTCTTCTGAGTTTTTCGAATAAATTAGTTGCGTCACTTTCTCTCAAATCCTTTTCTTGATTTAGTTCATTATTGGCTATACATTCTTGCTTGCTTTCGAGTAATATGAAGGAAAGAAGGCTTGAGGAGCAAGGAATCAAATACTTCAGGCTACGGATGGCTTTGTGAATTTTGTCTGTGCTGCAGGTGTTAAACTTGACATTGCATTATTTTGATATCCCTGTTTCGTATTAATGCTAAACGTGTTTGAAGAATATTATGTTCTTTTTTACGAGAACTCACGTCTTTTTGGGGTGCAATATTTGGTGGCACTTATTATTATTATTATTATTTTTTCTAAATTCTGATAAGAAGGGCATGGGATACGGGAGTTTACTCTTCTTTAAATATCTAAATCTTGAAGTCGGTCAGTTGGTACAACTATTAGAAATTTTATTTTTATTTTCAGTAAAAACTTTTAAAAAGAAAGTTTACCCATCAAAATTTATCCGATGAAAAAATTAGATCGGAATCTTAAAAAAATAGTGAAGACTTGAGAAGGAGAGTGACGGTGCGGAGAGAAGGATCAACAGAGTGTGCATAGATATATATCTATATAGATAAGGGTCGACATCCGTGGTCCAATAAGACTAATATGCATCTTAATTGCACGGTAACTGCCTTGCTCGCCGTAGTCCAACATCAGCCGTTAAAGGAGATTTAAATATCTTCATGGCACTCTTAATGAAGATCATGTGGCGAACTCCTATTGATTGGCATGTTCACATCGGCCGAGATTGATTAGAGACACAACAGCCATGCGTGCACCAACGGCATTAATTACTATTATTACGTGTTACATGGTTACTGATTTTGATTCACTAATAGGCGCGCCACTTGTCTGGTTCGTAGCTGGTGTATGTTTCACTGGAACGCGCATGACTTTCAGCGTCCGTTCTCAGCTTTCATGTACTTGTCACGTAGAACAAGAAATGGTTGGTCTTCCTGGCTTCCCTTGTTTGGTTTTTTTGATCCGGACCGTCATCCATCGCTTCGTTCGTGGTGGTGCAGGGAATGCTTTTTATCCAGGTGTGGTACGGTACCATCACCATCACATACAAGCGTGTTCCGACTTGGTCAAGCGGCTAAGCTGTCAGGTTGGCACCACATTATGCTGCACCAACCAAAATATAAAGCCCTCCTCGGTGATGCTCATCTTAAAAGGGGAGAAAGGGGTTAGAAACTCAACTTGGAACTTCTAAAATACCCCCATTTGATAAGGAAAAAAAAAAAAAAAAACAATTATGAAGTAGCTGATTTGCTGTAGTTAAAGTGGAATTTTGACTAGCAAGACTTTTTGACCCGAAGGATCATGCTGAAGCTATTCAAGGGAAGAAAGACATGGGAGTACTTTCAAGGCAGATTCCATGTCCATCGAGTAGAAAGAAGGGCTTGGAGACATAGCTCTTAACCCAAGGTGCATGGCAGGAAAGCACTCTGACACCATCATCCAAACGCTGACACCAATGCCCACCCTGAACATTCTTGTTTGCCCCACGCCAGAAACGGAAAATCGTGCTCCTACTTTGATTAATCTCACTCCATTCCATCCAATAAAGCGGTTTTCCCGTTGCAACAAACCCTAAAAAACGGTCATAAAAGTTATATTATTTGTCTAAATTAATTTCATTCATTTCCTAATAATAATGACAGTCGTTGGACAATGACATTATCCGAATCGAATGCTCTAGTTGATATAAACTATGAGCCACGTCCGCTAGGATACCATTAATAATAATTTAAGATTTCATCTAAAAAAATATCACCAAAATATTATTTCAATTTTTAAGATATATATAAATTTATAAATTTTTTTTTTAAAAATATGTAATTAAAATGAGACTAAATAAAAGTCGCACGCTTTGATCTATTAGGTTGGTCTTCTTGGATCGCCCATGTCCAAAGCCCCCCAAATCTGTTTTCAATTAAAAAAGAAATAAAAAGCAAAATTAATGATGACATCGTTAAAAAATTCAGGAAAAAAAAAGAAGAAGAAAGGTGAGAAAAAAAGGTCAGTTGAGAAAAACTACCTCATCGATGCCCTTCCAAGTTCCAACAAATCCTTCGCATTTCTCGGTCAATCGGTCAAACTGTCCTCCTCCATTTCCTCTCTCTCTCTCTCTCTCTTTCTCTCTCACCTTCTCGTTACAGAGCAAAAGTATGGAAGGACTGTTTTCTTTTCTAAAATTTGAAAAGACTCGATGACATAAGTTTCACTGTCCGTCTAACTTTCCTCATATTTTCTTATATTTCTAGTTTGGACTGAGAATATCCAATCATTGGTATCTTCCCTCCTTGATGTGATATGCTTGTTTAATTTAGCTTTTATATATTTCTATTTTAATTCTATATTCTCCCGTTTTCTTGATGGTTTTGTTATTCTAAGTTGCTTTTTAACTGATTTGGTTTTGTTTTTGTTTACTGATGTAAGTGTTTCTGGTTTTTCTTTTATTTTTTTGTTGGATGGTAATCTTCTTCCTTTTTTTAACTCCATTTGGTACAACAATCTACATTTAAAGGTTTTTTTTTTTAAAATTTTTTTTTTAATTTTTGGGTTGCTTATCGTTTATTTGTTACAATTGGATGCTGCTCCATTCCCCACTTGGAGGACTTGTTTTACCTCCATTTCATTCAAGTGGCTTTTGGCCAATTAGACTTTGATCGTCTCTTGAACGTTTTTTGTTTTTTTTTTTTTTAAATTTTTAATTTTTTCTTCTTCCTTTATATTTTCAAATATTCAGGCCTTGCGCGTCTCCATCATTTCCTTTTAACAATCATCTCCAAAAAGGAAAAGAAGAGCTTCTTGGGTCGGCTAGAAAGCTTGTCGCGCTTGATTTTAACTGGAGAAAGAAGACTTGAAGTAGGTTAATGATTTCTTCATCCTTCATGGAAAATTGATCCAATTCATTATTGATTTAAGAAACAGTAGATTGTGTCATCAATTTTACTTTTGATTTCCAGTGTAAATCCAGCAAGACTTGCTTCACTGAGTTGAGACAAGGATTTGTTTCTCATCATGGCTGGAGTGGAAGACAATGCTGCCATAATTGGAGAGATGATGCCATGGAATCCCAGCCATAGATCATTTCTTTCAGATTTCAAGTCTGATGAATTTGGCAATCAGTCCTCAGACTCGATGCGACATGGAAATCAGGCAAAAGTTTCGACATCCGGCATGCAGGATGTGATTATGAATTCTAAGGATGAAGAGAGTGAGACTAGAATTCAATTCCCAAGTAACTCTACATCAGAACTGAGCTTGTTGGATGTTCAAAAGTCAAGCATGCGAGGAGGTCTTGCTGAAAGGATAGCAGCAAGAGCTGGTTTTACTTCTTTAAAGCTTAATACAGCTGAGATAAGACAAGTGAACTTCTCTTCCTCAACCACAGATGTCTGTTCTCTTTATGTCACGATACCTCCTGGCCTTAGTCCAGCAGCATTGTTGAATTCTCCAGTCTTTCTTTCTAATTCTATGGTAAAGTTGGTTTAATTTATGGCAATCTCGATTTGAGACGGTGATATATGCAAAATTATGTAAGAAGATTTAGTTAATGGTTAATTTGGTTGAGTTTGGGTTGCAATCTAGCATCCTGTTTATAATGTTTAGGTTCTGAAATTTTTTGAAGGGTAGTGGAACCTATCCCTGCAAGGATCTGAAGTTTGATTATATGTTACTATATATATATATATATATGCTCAGTAATAAAATGTAGAAAATCATCCTTGTTCAAAGTTTTTTTTTTTTTTTTCTTTCTTTTCTTTTTTTCTAAAGAAAAACACTCTCCTTGCTTATTGCGAAACCAGTCCGTTTACTGGAGTATATTATTTGGTATCTACTAATACATTCAGCAGGTTTCTACTACCAAAAGTTTAGGTCAGGGAATTAGCTATAAAAGTTTTACCCACATGATCAATGGCATGCATACGATTGATTATGGTTGTACTCCACTGACAGTTCTTTCTTCCCTTTCTTTTCTTTCTGGAGGGGTGATTTCTGAAGGATGGCACATATTTTTAAACTTAAGTTACATATCCATAGGATTTCAGAGGTACAGTTTTCATGAAATAATTAAGTTCGATTATTACTTATTCACTGTAGATCTTGAGTTTAATTTTTAAACAAATTTAATGAATAACAAACACCATACATCAATGTCCTCTTGTTTCAACTTTCAAATTTGCTGTGGGTCAGAAATCTCAATGGAAACGGTCATATTAAAACTCGCACCGTTGGAAGAATTAAATTTAACTCATGAGCCTAATTTGTCATTTGCTTTTAGTTACAGTCATCCATGTCATTTGCAATTAGATATTTCACCAGGATTGATGTATGAATCTTCAAGTTCACATTTATTCTTCTGAAGTCCAAACTCATGATTTCATTTGCCGAATCCAGTCGACTTGATCATTATAACAGCCTGATTAGACCATTTATTTGCCAAATAAATCCTGTTATTTTCGTTTTCAGGCCGAATCTTCACCGACTACAGGCAAATTTCCTTTCACACAATGCACTAATAACAGCTCAATCTCTGACTGGGCCACTCCTGATAAAAGAGAGACTCACACAGTTGAAGACATGGATCCTCAGTTATTTGCCTTCAAGCCTCAGCTTGGATCAAGCTCTCATTATACTTCATGTGCAGAAAACAAAGTAATGTGCCTTAATCATTTTGTGTTGTTGTTGAAAGATTTTCTTCTGCCTTTTTATTGTAAAAGATTGTGGTTAATGATGGTACATATAACTTTAGAGATAGTTGATGAAGCCAAAAAATAACAAGGCCTCAAAGATTCTCTGGCCATTCTTGTATATCAAAAGGCAGTACATGTACATTTCATCTTAATTCTGTCAGTAGATTGCAAAATTTTGAAAATATTGGTGTATTTTATCAGAAAAGGAGTATTCCAAATGTTCGCATGGATTATCTTAACTTCGTCTTCCTTTTGTTCATTTGAGATGTTCAGAGTCAGGATTGCTCATGATATGGTGACCATGTTTGAATTTTGTTGAAGGAAAGCATATGCAGGCTTGTATTATGTTCTTCCCGTCAATATGTGCTCGAACGAATTATGTAAACACATACCCTTTTGTAGTTGGTGTTGGTTTTATGCTCCTCTTTAATCATTTTAATAGCCAAACCATCATGTTAAATACCTGAACAAAATAGAATTATCTTTGAACCATTTGGATCTCAAATTTTATTTCCCGTTTCATGAAATACTTAGGTGTCAAAATGCAGCATTTTTTTGATGAAGGTTTAGTTGAATTTCCAATTATTTATCCATCATATGACTCATCAGTTTAATGATTCATTCTATCTCCAGGCAGACCCAACAACCGATCACCAGCATTCTTCAAATATCAAGGAACCGGCTCGATCAGATTGTCCTGCTCGAACCAAAGGAGTTGAACCTAGTTTGCAATGCCAACCTCTGCAAGATTTCAACCTTCAGGATGGCTTATATGACTCTTTTTCAAGAAAAGATGGCATATATGATGATTCAACCAACCAGAGAGATAGCACTGAGAAAACCATGCTCCACCAGAGCACGTCTTATCCTGTCATGGGTGATGAACACCCTCCAACTGCTGATGACCCACAGGATGCAGGACTTGACACAAAAGGAGAAGTCTCATCTCTAGCTGTAGGAACTCCAGCTGAAGATGGATATAACTGGAGGAAATATGGGCAGAAACAGGTTAAAGGCAGTGAATTTCCAAGGAGCTATTACAAATGTACGTATCCAAATTGTCCGGTGAAAAAGAAAGTGGAGCGCTCCCAGGAAGGCCATATAACTGAGATAATTTACAAGGGAGCTCACAATCACCCCAGGCTTTCTCACTCATTCAGAAGCATGCAGCTTGAGGGTTGGGAACAGCGGGGCTTGCAATCCGGTCTCCATGGGGAGCAACACTCTAAGGTGAACACTCGAAATGGAACCAGTGCTCATGATGGAAGGAATGATGGCCTGGAGGCAACATTATCTCCTTCTCTAGCTGCTGAATTCTGCGACACATCCACTTCAATGCCGGTTACAGAGGGCTGCACCAGTTGTGAGATCAAAGATGCCATGGATGTTTCCTCCACCTTATCCAACAAACAAGAGGAGAATGACCTGGCAAACCATGGCAGCATGTCTCTGGGTTGTGATGGTGAGGGAGATGAGATCGAACCAAAACGAAGGTCAGCTTCTCTTGGCCTTTGATGGTAGCTTTTAGATGTTAGATTGAGCGGCATAGCATTCATTGGCTTGGATTTGTTGGTTCAGGAAGCTAGATGCTGGAGCATTAGAAATATGTGCATCATCAAAAGTCGTACGTGAACCAAGGATTGTGGTCCAAACCACTAGCGAGGTCGATATCCTTGATGATGGTTACCGCTGGCGCAAATATGGGCAGAAGGTGGTCAAAGGGAACCCAAATCCGAGGTAAGTCGGTACATCATGGATGACTCCTTCTCAATATAAGAATAATAAGATCATTGCCTTGCTCAATTCTTTATTCTTAGTTCTTGTTCCACTGAAGGGAAGCATCGGGGTTGTGGAATATGTTATTTTCTGTGATGCAGAAGCTATTACAAGTGCACGAATCCAGGTTGCACAGTCCGGAAGCACGTTGAGAGGGCATCTCATGATCTCAAGTCAGTGATCACAACATACGAGGGAAAGCACAACCATGAAGTCCCAGCCGCGAGGAACAACTGCCAGGCTAGTTGTGGATCCTTCAATGCACCACAGACCTCAGCACCCCAACCTCAGAGCCTTCATACAGGACCAGAGCTAGCTCAAATGCAAGAGAGGCTGGCTAGGCTGGATTGGCCACCACCAGTGGGCAAAGCTTGCATGTCTGGAAGAGATCCGTTTGCACCAACGACCAGCTTCTCATTTGGGATAAATCAAGGCCTGGCAGCGAACCTTGCAATGGCTGGGTTTGGCCCCCTGGCTTCCATGCAAATGCCAATGCCCCCTTTGGGTTCCTCATATCTGCACGACCGTCACGGAGCTTCTGAAGAAGGGTTCATGGCACCGAACGGTGAGCCCGAGAAGAAGCCCATATCAGAGCCCAGGCTGCCAGAGTCGATCAACCATCAGGTGACAGGAAGGATACCTCTGGGACCTCAGCTGTAAATGGTACTAGGATGGCAAGCATAGATCCGTTTTTTTTTTTGTTTTTTTGTTTTTTTGCCTACTCCATCTTCATTCCTTGCTTTTTATAGGCACGTTTAACAGGCCTCTTCAAAGGAACTTCAAAATTTAGATGAGGTCTAACCTAGCCTGTATTCAAGTTACTCTATGGCTTAAGATCGATCGCACATAACCTCAGGCAAAAACTAGATCTTAATATGAACTTGCCTAAAGCTTTAATTCCATGAAGATACGAATTTTATCTATTCTGACAATGTAAGAGGCGCTTGTGGGCATAGATATTTCGATTTTGTAATATTCTGGACTTTATGTTCATATTATCAGATGATGCATCACCATCCGTATCAGGAAGAACTTCTATTTTCGTCCATGACTAGGGTAGATGGTTTTATGTGTAGGCACATCCGGAGATTACCAGATGCAAAAGCAGACATGGTCTAATCTCTTTACGGCATACATAATTAAGTTGACGGAAGCTGATATTTTAACTTCATCATCAAAATACTCAAACCGCTAAACTTTTCTCGCAATCCATTGAGCTAAACCTCCGGCGTGCGCCCAAACCCTTGCTCTGCTCTTCTCTCTACGATCTTATATGGATCTCGTGGCATGGTGGAAGGTCCCTCGCTCAGAAAATCTTTCCCTGCATCCATATCATATTATTTTTCGATTAAAACCAATCTCATATTATGTGTAGTCTTCAAGCAATTCCACGTGCCAAACCTTGTCCTTAGCATTAAAAGAATCTGGCACAAACATTCGCTTCAAACTCTTCTAACTTTAAGTTCAAAACCGTACAACCTGGTGAGTTTCTAGGATTTTTAAAGAACACAGATTACACGAACTTGTTGCAATATTACCATCTCCTTACAAACAGACTACAGAAGAAGAATTGAAAAAATAATTCATTTAAACAAGGGATCCCCGTATTCTTGTTACCATGGAAGATCATGCGGATTGGTGAAATTATTCACTTCTACAAAGAATCTGGAGCTATTAGAAGATGATGTTCTTTTGGTCATTTTGATCTTTAGAATCATACATCTTGTTTTAAAGATTGTGATCCCTAATGTGAAGTTGTGCATTGATGCTTTGAATGATCACGCCTCTGGTTTCAAAGGATAAGATTGTTAATATCAGGTTGCGTAACAATGCTTCAAAGTCTTACCAGAGGGTGGTACCTCAACAACATTTTCCTCAATCTTCCCAAGATAAACTGCACGAAAATAAATAATTAGAACCAAAAAACTTTACGCACATGATAGACATAATCCAGTTGTTCCCTTTTGCAGGCTTTGTTAAATGAAATTGAACCTAATGCTCCCACTTCTTGAAATAATAATAATAATAAAAAAAAAATGGAATTATCTTCCGAAGTATAGTTCCATTTTATTCAGAACAACTATTAATTCGTGATTGAGGTTTAGGCCTTGCGCAATGACCGGAATAATCCACAAATATTAAGCCAAGCCAAAGTGGCAGGGCCTCAATGCTGTACTTGAGCACCTCAACAGTAACCCTGGGCCTGCCAGCTGCTTCCGGCCCTTGTGCAAACACTGTTTACCCACAGTATTTTTTTCCCCTTCACAATTTCTTTCATTTGATGAGACTGCGATCTCAGAAATATTACATGGATAGTTGACCCGATAACATGGGGTGAACTGTGGTGGGTCATGTAGTTCTCAGATTGGAATCAGATCCTCAACAGAGCCGGTCACTTAATGTACGTTCTTTTATCTTCATTCCTTAATAAAAATCGGGTGGCTTACAGCCTCCCTTTCTATCGGAGAAAAAAAAAAACAGAGAGAGAGAGAGAGAGGGGAGAAAAAAAAAAACAGAGAGAGAGAGAGAGAGAGAACCTGAGGTGAACTCATGAGCCATCTTCATCATTCAGCAAGAAGAAGAAGATTAGGTTGTAGACCGGCACTGCTTGCAGAACCGCCTACTTCCAAAGACTCCACAAGTAGTGTCTCAGTCTCATCCATTGAACTTCCAAACCCAAGTCATCCATTTCGGCCGGAACCCCATGCCCAAGCCTCCCCCTTTGAAGTGAGAGAAACTGAACGTACACGTCCGGCTGAAACAGACATCAGTTTTTCTCTGCTGTAGACCTTCAACCATCCCAAGAACATCTTCTCAATCCTAGCGTCCAAGTTGGTAGCCCTGGTTTAGATCACGCAGGTTCCCCTTTCCGAAGCTCCATGCGATGAAGCCTGACATACAAATAGAGAGCAACCAAGCCCTGCTCCCTGTGTGTGGCTGCGTGCGTGCGTGTGAGAGAGAGAGAGAGAGAGGATGGAAATTTATGCCGATTAGCAGCATTCTGGATCCTTCGGTGTTCCCGGCCAGCTGACTGCATGTGTTGTCCCCACAGCTTATTGGAGTGCCATTACCTAAAATTAAAAAACAATGCTCAGGAGTAATAATTTCCCCAGAAGTTCATCATTTCCTGTTCTTTTGAATGAGTACATACACGCCTTCATCAGTACACCTGTTATATGGTGACACCATGAATCAGCCCATAAAACCTAACTTCCTAAATACAATTTTCCTTGAAGCACATGAAATGATTATGCAAGGCATGAAAGAAAAAGGGGAGATAAATATAAAGACGATAGGCTGCAATGGTTTCTATTCAGATTCTGGTTGAAAACTGACAGAAATATCCAAAAGTAGGTGATGATCGAAGGAGTGAATACTCACCGAAGAGCACTAGGGAATATCAAAACCACAAGCCACATCAGGAACTCTTAAGAGAACTAAGTTCAGTATGATGCAAGGATCCAAAATGATGGGCATATTCTACTTTTTCTCTAATCTTTTTCTGAAAATTGTTTCTCTATTACTTCTAGCAAAGAAGTGGACTTGTCCAAAGGCTTTTGAAAATTTGGAGGTTGGTGGTTTATCTGATAATTGCCCCATTTCTCCCATAAAGCCTTTCAGTATAACATAAAATATAATAAAAGATACACGAAGCTTAAGGCATTGGCACTGTAACTGGTGCAATATTAAGTACAGTTTGACAGTGCAATCAGAGTTAACTGATATAGGGAACCAATGTGATAAATCATCTGCAATAAAACTTGAAAACACAGACTTGATCAGAAATCAATATTGACAAGTTGGTAAACCACAAGAAACAGACTGTCAAAATGGAAGCTTTGTGAACACTGCAAAATTTCCACTTTGCCAACCTATTTCTTGTGGTTTGCCAACTCGCCAATATTTCTATGTATTTTCTAGTTTTGTTGCAGATGATTTATTACATTAGTTCCCTATATCAGTTAACTCTGATTGCACTGTCAGACTACTGTTAATATCACATGAGTTACAGTGCATGCTCTTGACAGAGTTCAGCTGAAGAAATTTTTGTCATTTTTGACAGAACTAGAAGGTCAATTAGCACCTTTGTCATCTCATGCCTTGCGACCACCTCAACGCTGGAGGCCTGGTAGCTTCTGTAACTCCTTTCCCAAGAGCAAGTTGACCATGCTTGGTTCATCCCCATACCCATAGAAAACCATCATCACCAATGGCTGCAGATATTACACCAGATGTGAAAGCAGCTCGGATTCCCACACGATCCAACCCTGCCATGCTTTTCTGGTCTGTTCCGTGCATCTCTGTCATCAGTAAAATCACAAAAAACATAAGAACAGGCTCGTTGACCATGGCAATACTGAAAGCTTGTTTGACATTACAAGTACTCCATTGCTGATAATGAAAGAGGAGTTAATTAGTTGAAACTGCTTTCTATCATTCATTCCATTTGAACTGTACAGTGTTGTTAAGTTTTCTTTGCTTGAAACTCTTCTAATCTGACCAGCTGAAAGGTTTTCTCATTTGCAGCACTAAAAACTTAAATTTTGTTTTATTGGCAAACACAATTCAATTTATTATCATGGTGAGCTTTTAAGATTTCTCTTAACGGCTCTTATCTAATGGAGGCTTTGCTGATGGTTATTTCTTCTGCGAAAGCCCACTCAGTTTAAATATAGGACTTGATTCATTACCTTCATTTTCAAAACTGCAGAAACCGTATCCCAAATGTAACCAAGGATAAGTTTATATGTCCAACCTCTTAAAGCAACACGTCAGTAACAAATCAACGAGATACATGTCAACAACTCAACGTGAATTTTTATCAGGAACACAAACTAGTTTTCTGCAAAATCTCATTCAACACTCTTAAACCCTAAAACTCTAGGGCAATACTACTTGAAGAACTGAGAAACTTATTTCCATTAGTAACCATTAATTTTGCAAAACAAAGAAATTGTCCGTCCTATACTTCAAGAGACAAATATACTAATATAGATTTTCTAGAATAAACTAAGGCACCAATCAGCTCAATATAAAGGGATATCGAAAGGCTGGATGTTCAATACATAATACGTAGAGCCCAGGAAAAAGACAGGAAACTTCAGTAGGTACCCCAAAACCCACCTTGCAAAAATCATGACTCATAGAAAAGGTAGCAACCAAGGGCATTACCAGAAATTCCAAAGCAACAAAATCGTCAACAACTTGAACAAGTACAAGAATCCACAACCACATGACAGGCCATAGAATCAAGACCATCTTCCAAGCAAACCACCCAAATTTGTGCCGTTATCACTAATTTGAACTTCAAAGCCTATTTTCACAAAACAAAAGAAAAAAGAAAAAGAAAAAAGATAACCAAGATCACGGAAAAGCTACAGATCAAATAATTACTAAAGAAATTCAAGAAATCAAAGGCATTGCCCGAATAAATTCTCATTTATAACAATAGAAAAGGTCATAAAAAGGAACCTCACACAATAAATGGAGTGATTCCAAACCAGCATCACTAAACTGCGATGAAAGTGGGAAACCAAATTTCGACCAACAAGCAGAAAGCCATCGCCCAAAAATCATCGCAACATATTTTAAGAATTTAGCATTCCCAATCAAGCTGAAAATGGGTAAAGGAGGGATCTTGGACCGGCGGTTGCCCCTCCCGAGGTGACCCCTCCTCGCTCCGGCCCCACGCCCAGACCTCGCCATCAGCGGTCATTGAGAGGGGAGAGAGACCTTTCTGCAATGGCTGTATTTGAGTAGGCAAGTATATGAAGCAAGGAATGCCACCATTTTTGGAGCTCGTTCAATTTTCTTTGTTCATGTGTGCATTTTTTTTTTTTGGTGGAAGAACAAAGTTCAGCGGGATCCTTTGGCAAACGGAATCAAACGGAATCAAGAATCTAATCTAATGTATGCATATATATTAAAATGGAGGCTTTGTGTTGGCAGGCTCTTCTTCTGTCATTTGTACAGACTATATTTTCGCGTCTGTACCAGTACTAAATTCCAAGTACTAAATTCCAAGAAAGTAGATACTTATTTGGAATCCATTTAAAAGTTAATTACTCAGAAATTTAATTCTATAAATATTTTGTAGATGCTTATTTAGAACCCATTTAGAGGTTAATTACTCATAAATTTAATTCTATAAGTGCCTTGCAATCCATTTTTTGCAAAATCAATGTCTTAATGATGTATCAAGACCTGTTATCCAAAATTGTGATGCATTGCAACTATTTTATAATACCCCTAAATCATCATTTCTCTCTCTCTCTCTCTCTCTCTCTCACTTAAAATGGGGAAAACTCATCATTAAGAAATTTATAAATTGCAGTGCTGATATGCCTTATATTTAATTCCTAACATTGTCATGGTAGTTTTTATTTTGGTATCCCAATGTAGCATGACTAAATAGGGCATTTGAGAAATGAGGCATGTGGTGACCATCATCTATAACCTCCTACCATGTCAAATGAATGTCCTCTTTTATTTTGATTTTATTGGAATGGTGATTAGGACACTATTTATTTTGCTTAGACAGGAACGTTGCTCACAGCACAATGGAAAAGAATTCCATGATGAATTACCATATGTGATAAGAAGATCCATAAGATCTATTTTTTTGTTTTTGAGAATTAGAATTTTTCGTTTTACTGTCATTGGATCATATTTAATCTCCAAAGCCGATTCCTTTGTTTATCAATATGAGATCCTAAATTAGTTTCCCTCCATGAATCGAGATCATGAGAAGAAAGGGAGACTTCCCATCTATCATTTTAATAAAACTCCACTTCTTCAATTTCATGGTATTTTTACTTTCTAAAAAATTGCAGGAAATGGAGCCTGTGGAGTGGATGAAGATCGGATTTGAGCAATTCAAGAATAGGAATGCAATCAAGTACGAGTACATGGTATAATTTCATCATGTTTCAGAATATTATATCTATATCATCCAATGCTTAATCATAGTGATTAGTATAATTTTGAGAAAGTAGTATAATTGCCAAATGCACATTAATACTATAGAACTAATGCAATAACATAAAAACTTTTTATAATATTTTTTTAAAATCTTTAATATGTAAGAGTAACCCATCAATCATGTATATTTTATTAGTATAATATGAAAATAATTGACTTTCAGAATTGTTAGAAGAAAATATAAATTGTATCCTCCACATCGCGCAGGTTATATGCTAGGAATTTCTATGATCCATGGATCTTTTTAATTTACATCAAAATCTCATCAAGAACCCAAGAAACAAGAATCTCCAAGCAAAAAATTTAAAATACTTGTCCCTAAGCACGGCAACAGATCAAGATCTCTAGAACTGCCTAAAGAAAATTTCTCCCATCCGTATATACCCTAAAATCAAGAATTCTTGGAAAAAATCAAAAATCTCGACTCTAAACGCCGTCAAAAAGCACAAAAAAAAAAAAAAAAAAATACTCACGAGGATGTTTACAATGATTGAAGAGCTCCGGCCAAGACCAACATTAGAGGGTAAAGAATCGGGGAATTGCAGAGGAGGAGGTCGGCACGAGCGGCGAGCTCGTCGAGGGTGGCGGAGACGGCAGCAACATCTGCCGGCGGGTGGTTCAGGCGAGCGGCGACGGCGCTGAGGCGGAAGAGAATTCTTGAGAACAGATGGCATCCGGAAGGAGAAATAATAATAAAATATTGGTCGGGCCAAGAAATGATAATAAAACAGCACTGCGCGCACATGGCATCTGGTAGGACGAGTATTAACGGGATGGGCTGCATACGCCGAGTCCGTATTAATATAAATAAAAAAATTATTTATCAAAATAATATAAATTTTAATTTATTTATTAAAATAATGTAAAAAATAAATAATTATTATGGATAATTTTTTTTAAGTACAATAACATTGATTATTTAATCAGCCCACCAACCACCAGTCATCAAAAAAAAAAATTTTTTTTTTTTTGAATGACGTTTTTAAAAGCACCATTTGGAATGGCACCCATCATTTGAAATGACATTTCTAAAAATATTATTGGGGATAAACCTCTCTCCTATCGAAGTCCGATTCGATGCTCAGCCTAATACAATAGATAGCCATGGAAGAGTTTCGGCGAACGAGTCTTAGCCGAACTCCTTTAGCCGATCGAACTCCTCAGCGATCGAGCTCTTTCAGGATTCCAGCGGACGAGCCTTTGCCGAACTCCATCAGCCTTCCGAACTTTTTGGTAGCCGAACTCCTTGCGGACTCCTCCAGCAACCGGACTTCTACGAAAGCTGAATTCTTTGCGGACTCCTCCAGCAGTCGGGCTTCTACGGAAACCGAACTCCTGACGGACTCCTCCAGCAATCGGGCTTCTATGGAAGTCGAACTTCTTGCGAACTCCTCCAGCAGCCGGGCTTCTACGGAAGCCGAACTCCTGATGGACTCCTCCAGCAGCTGGGCTTCTAGGAAGCTGAACTCCTTGTGGACTCCTTCAGCAGTCGGGCTTCTATGAAAGCTGAACTCCTTACGGACTCCTCCAGTCAGACTTCTGCACCAATCGAACTCCTTACAGACTGTTGACGGACTCCTACAGGCCATCCCAGTACTAAATGGTTACACGACAATAATAATTATCATTTATCAAGTCAATAATGATCGGCATTTATCAGGTCAATAACGATCGGCATTTATCAGGATGGTTACGACAGTTATTAAGCAAGGCAGTTATAACAAGCTCCGCCTATAAAAAGGATCCTCTAGATACGCTTAGGCTAGGTTCTAAAAACTCTTCTCTCCTCCTTGAAATCTTGCCAAACTCCACACTGAGTACTCCATTTCTATTGGCCAGAGCTAACTTGACCGTCGGAGGGTCCTACCAGAGTTACCCCCACCGGCTCCGAATGAAACTTTATTTCGTAGGTCACCGGTGGCGACCTCGTTTCCTTCCATTCCAGCTCGATCCGGCATCAACTAAATTCTGCACCAACAGATTTGGCGCTAGAAGGAGGGCCCTCTGTTCTTGAGGTTCCTTCGATCTTAAAGGAGTGCTCAGCAGCGATCTAAAGTTTTTCCCAAAAAAAATGCCCTCAGGAAAGCTTCGATCTGACGATCAACGGCCTCCGCGATCCGATCCCACTCAGATTCGTCTGCTTCTACTCCAGTCCCGGCAACCTAGGTTCCATCCGTAGCTGCGGTGGAAGTGGAGCAATTCAACTTGCTCATCCAGTAGGTTCGTGGCCTCACGGAGGTGATGCAAGCAGTGCAGGCCATGCACCGGCAGGCCCCGACATTGCCTCAATCGATGCGGGATTCTCCAGAGCCCTATGGTCCGATTCAGGAATGGCCGACTTGGGCTACCCGGCCTCCGATCCCCGAAAAGGAGAAGCAAAGGAGGGAAGGCCCCTGCTTGGATCGCGACTTGACTCAGGGGGAAGCTTCGCACACATTCTACCAGAAAACCTTAGAGATCAAAGACCGTGAAGATCTCTTGGATCAAAGGCTCTTAGAAATGAGCCGATGGATCGAAGAACTCCGTCACAATCCCTCCTCTCATGGTAATGACGTTTGTGCTGACCCTCCATTTTCACAGAAAATTATGCGGAACCAGTCCCACTAAACTTTAAGCTCCCATAGTTCGAGAGTTACGATGGGACTACCAATCCAGTCGACCATCTGGAAGCCTTCCGAACGATGATGTTGCTCTATGGCACACCAGATGCTATTTTGTGTTGGGCTTTCCCCTCGACCCTTAAGGGAGCCGTCAGGAACTGATACTCGGCGCTTAAGCCGAGTACCATCTTATCATTTGATCAGATGAGCCAGCAGTTCGCATCCCACTTCGTCAGTAGTCGGCGTCCGCACCGAAGTTCGGATTCTCTGATGAATGTCAAGTAGAAGCAAAAGGAATCCATCCGGACTTATGTCATCCAGTTTAACATCGCGGCATTGGAGGTCCAGGATCTGGACCAGTCCGTTGCAATGGCCGCACTTAAGGGCGGCTTTCAGAAGAATGACTTGCTATTCTCCCTGGAAAAAAGTATCCCAGAGACGTTACTGACATGCTAGCTCGGGCTAAAGGTTATGCCCGGGCTGAGGAGGCCTTCAAGACCAAGGATGATGAAGCGGAGGCGAGCGGCAAGACGCCGAGCTGAGCAGGCCCACTGAAGAAGGGAAGCCGAGTAAAGCTCGATCGCGTTCCTGGACTCTTTCTGGGCGCAGGCGAGCCCGAACTCTCCCTTAGGCCTAGAGGTGGGAAAGCCCTGACGAAAGGACAGACCGAGGTTCTCCCCAGTGCCGAGGTTCTCCCCAGCGTCGAGGTTCTCTCCAATGGAGATTTCACAACTACGCCCCCCTTAACGCTCCGAAGATCCAAGTGCTGGTGAAAATCAGGAAACAACTTTCAAGACCTGAGAGGATGCGTTCCCACCCCAGCAAACTCAATCTCAATAAGTTCTACCTTTATCATAGTGACCACGGCCACAACCTGAGGAGTGCATCCAACTACAGGACGAGATCGAAGAGCTCGTCAGGCGGGGTAGACTTGGCCGATTTCTATGGAGATGGCTTGAAGAGTGAGAGGATCGGTTGAGAGCACTACCATCGAGGGGGGGTGGACCAAGAAGATCGACCACCTCTCGGAGTCATCAATACTATCTCGGGGGGGCTTTAACAAGAAGAGGCCAGCGGATCCGAAGGACCGATGAAGAAATGAAGGACTGAGGAACCTATGACCTTTACCGAGGCGGACGCCTAGGGGGTCCAATTTTCGCACAACGATATGGTTGTAATCTCTTTGAACATTGCCGATTATGATGTACGCCGCATTTTGGTGGACAATGGAAGTTCGGCGGATGTGTTGTTTTACGATCTCTTCTCAAAAATGTCCTTACCCAATGACCACTTCGGGCCTATGAACTTTCCGCTGATAGGATTCACTGACAATGCCGTACCAGTTGAGGACATAATAACTTTGGTTGTGACAGTAGGGCAATGTTCGAAACTGGCCAAAGTGCAAGTCAATTTCTTAGTCATGAGAACTCTATCCGCCTACAATGCCATTCTTGGCTGACCTATTCTAAATGCACTTCGGGTGGTGGTGTCGATCTATTATTTGAAGATAAAATTTCTGACAAGTTATGAAATGGGAGAAGTTAGGAGAGACCAAGCTTTGGCGAGGCACTGCTACTCGATCGCCCTACATAAGGGAGAGCAGTCCGACTCTTATCTTGTTGACGAATTGGATGTCCGAGATGACCTTACTGAGGTGCGGGGCAAGCCTATGGAGGACCTCATCTTTGTGCCCTTAAATGACGGGAACATCGAGCATGCGGTGCAGATCGGCTCCAACTTGGCAGGCAAAGTTCGGGAGCAACTCGTTACCTTTTTTAGAAGAAATGCGGACATCTTCGCCTAAACCCCAGCAGACATACTAGGGATTGATGCCGAGGTCATGGAACATCGACTGGCCATCGACCCGAGGCATCGGCCGATAAAAGAAAAGATGCGCCACCATGCCCCGGAGAGGCAGAAAGCAATCGTCGAAGAAGTAGACAAGCTCCTCAAAGTCGAATTCATCCGAAAGGTTAATTATTCGACCTAGGTCTCAAATGTGGTCCTCGTCAAAAAGACGAACAACAAGTGGAGGATGTGCATTGACTTCAAAAAGTTGAACAAGGCCTGTCCGAAAGACAGTTATCCTCTATCCAGAATTGATCAACTAGTGGACGTGACTTCGGGCTATGAGCTCCTCATCTTCATGGATGCCTTCTCTAGTTATAACCAGATCCAGATGGTGCCTGAGGATGAAGAGAAGACCGCTTTCATTATTGACCGTGGTCTTTATTGTTATAGGGTCATACCCTTTGGGCTCAAAAATATAGGGGTAACGTACCAGCATTTGGTCAATAAGATCTTCAAAGAGCAGATCGGCCATAATATGGAGGTGTATGTAGATGATATGCTCGTCAAAAGCCAAGCTTCAATAGACCACCTCGTCGACCTTAAAGAGACCTTCGGTGCATTCAGGAAGCACAAGATGAAACTGAATCCGACCAAGTGCGCCTTTGGCGTGACCCCAGAAAAGTTTCTGGGGTTCATGGTGTCAAGACGCAGGATTGAAGCAAATCCCAAAAAAATCCGAGCCATTCAAGAGATGATTGCCCCAAAAATGATCAAAGAAGTTCAGCGTCTGATCGGAAAGGTGGCATCCCTAAATCATTTTGTCTCAAGATCGGTCGAACAATGTGTGCCCTTCTTCCAAGTTCTCAGGCAACCAAAGAACTTCTGCTGGACGGCAGAGTGCCAGCATGCATTCGAGGAACTTAAAAACTACCTTGGCTCATCCCCATTGCTGGAAAAGCCCGAACCTAGAGAGAAATTATTTCTGTACCTAGCTGTCTCTCTGGTGGCCCTGGCGGCAGTCCTGATCAAAGAGGAAGTAAAGATGCAGCGATCGGTCTACTACATGATCCGAATCTTGAGGGATGCGGAGATCAGGTACTCAAGGTTAGAAAAATTGATTTACTCTCTTTTAATTACTGTCCGAAGACTCCGATCTTATTTTTAGGAGTACACTATTACGGTCCTCACGGACCAACCAATAAAAGCAGTTCTTTACCGAGTAGATGCTTTTGGGAGAATCGCAAAATGAACAATCGAGCTCACAGAGTTTGACATCAACTACCGACCCCGACCATCGATCAAGACCCAGATATTGATGGATTTTATGTTAGAATGCACCATTCCAATCGAAGTTGAGCCTGAATAGAATGAGATCGGTGCCCTGCTATCGCAGCCGAACCTCCCTGAGGAAAGTGCCGACCTCTCCGAAGGCTTTTGTACTCTGCATGTAGATGGCTCGTCCAACTCCGACGGAGCTGGTGCGGGGCTGGTTTTAATTAGCTCCGAGGGCGTCGTCATCGAGTATGCACTACGCTTCGAGTTTCCTACGACCAACAATGGGGTCGAATATGAAGCGCTGATCGTCGGATTAAAAATAGCAAAAAAATTAAAAGTGGATCGGCTTCAAGTCTACAGTGACTCTCAGCTGGTGGTATGCCAAGTTAATGGCAGCTACGAGGCGCGGGAGAACAGCATGGTGAGATACCTTAGAAAGGTGAGGGATTTGACCTCGGTCTTTAACAGTTTCGGCATTCGACAAATTTCGAGGGTGGAAAATATAAGAGCCAATTTTTTCTCCAAGTTGGCCACTTTGATCCCAGCCGAACTTTCTAAAGAAGTATTCTTGGAGACTCTGAAGTGCCCAACCATAGAAGAACCCTAGGTCATTCTACAGATAAAATTCGAGCCAAGCTGGATTGACCCGTTGGTCGTCTACCTTAAGGAGGGGGTCCTTCCTCATGATCCGAAAGAAGCTCGGAAACTCAGGAATCATGCCTCCCGCTATGTTTTATAAGAAGACAGGTTGTATAAGAGATCATACTTCCTCCCGCTACTGAGATATCTCCGACCTTGAGAGGCCGACCTCGTACTCTGGGAGGTGCACGAAGGACTCTGCGGAAGTCACATAGGAGTCAGATTCCTGTTGCAAAGACTACTTCAATAAGGGTACTATTGGCCGACCTTGTTTCACGATTTCGTGGAGTATTGGAAGAAGTGTAACCGCTGTCAGAAGAACGCAAACATACAAAGACAGCCGGCCTCCGAGCTTGCTCCGCTAAGTGCACATTGGCCATTTACGCAATGAGGAATGGACATACTTGGCCCCATCCCGATGGCATCCGGGCAGTGAAAGTTCCTCCTGGTTGCGATCGACTATTTCACCAAGTGGATCGAAGGCGAACCACTAGCAAAGATTACCGAGGTCAAGGTGCAGGACTTCGTCTGGAAGTCACTAGTCTATCGGTTCGGTCTGCCCCGAATCCTTATAATCGATAATGGACGACAGTTTGCTGGGACGAGGTTCGTTAAGTTCTGCGAAGGACTAAACATCTCCTACCACTTTACATCGGTGGCTCACCCACAGGCCAATAGGAAAGCTGAGGTGACCAACCAGATCCTACGCAAGGCATCAAGATAAGGCTCGACAGTGCAAAGGGGGCCTGGGTGGATGAACTCTACCACGTTCTTTGGGCATCCCGAACTACACAAAGGGTGCTGATTGGGAAAACACCCTTCGTCTTGGCCTTCGACATGGAGGCAGTTATCCCGATCGAACTTAAGCTTCCATCTGTATGAGTCGTGGGCTTCAACAAGCAGCTCAACCTTCAGGACCTCAAAGTTAACCTCGACCTGTTGGAAGAAAAAAGGGAGGAAGCCCACATTCGGATGGTAGCCTACAGACAGAAGGTGGCCCAGTACTATAACTCCAGAGTTAGAGGTAAGACGTTCAGAGTGGGGGACCTAGTGCTTCAACGAGCCACCGTCTCTCAACCTCAGAGCCAAGGGAAGCTCACCCCAAATTGGAAAGGTCCGTATGAAGTGGTGGAGATCGTCCGGCCCGAAACTTATCGCCTGAAGAAGCTCGGAGGAATAGTACGTTCCCGACCTTGGAACTCAAAAAACTTGAGGATGTATCACCAGTAAACTGCCTTTAATAAAACTCCTTCATTCAGTATTATTATTTTTTGGTGTAAGAATTACATGATGATAGAAAAGAAACGAGCGAAAGTGGCCCATTAGGAATGGGAGGAGAACCTCGTCCTAACATGAGCAAAGTCGAAGGCCTCGTTTACCTTAGACGAGATGGAAGGAGAAGCCCTGACAACGACCCTTATGTGCCCCCACAACTCATTAGAAACAGGAGGAGAACCTCGTCCTAACGCGAGCAAAGTTGAAGGTCTCGTTCACCTTAGACGAGATGGGGGAAGAGGCTCTAACAACGGCCCTTATGTGCCCCCACAGCCCGTTAGGAATAGGAGGAGAACCTCATCCTAACGCGAGCAAAGTCGAAAGCCTCGTTCACCTTAAATGAGATAGAGGAAGAGGTCCTGACAATGATCCTTATGTGCCCCACAGTCCGTTAGGAACAAGAGGAGAACTTCATCCTAATGCAAGCAAAGTCGAAGGTCTCGTTCACCTTAGACGAGATGGAGGGAGAGGCTCTAACAATGGTCCTTATGTGCCCCCACAGTCCGTTAGAAATAGGAGGAGAATCTCATTCTAATGCAAGCAAAGTCGAATCTCATCCTAATGCAAGCAAAGTCGAACCTCGTCCTAACACAAGTAGGTTAAAGACCTTTAACCTCAACTGCAGGAGATAAGATCTCCCCTGAGGCAACCTCGATGAGAGATAAGATCTCTCCCAAGCAACCACGTCAATCTCGGCTAGAGATCAGACCTCCATCGAGTGCCCGTATTAACCTCAGCTGTAGGAGATGAGATCTACTTCAACTTTGGTTGGAGATGAGATCTTTCCTAAGCTTCGATCTGAATCAGCATAGAATCCAGAAGAGGACATCGGCAGTCATCTTTTTCGCACTTCCTTCCTTCGAGTTTCGAACTTGGGAGTGCGGAGACTATTATTGGGGATAAACTCCGCTCCTGTCGAAGTCTGGTTCGATGCTCAGCCTAATGCAAGAGGTAGCCACAAAAGAGCTTCAGCGGACGAGTCTTAGTCGAACTCCTTCAACTGGCCGAACTTCTCAGCGGTCGAGCACTTTCGAGATTCCAGCGGATGAGCCTTAGCCAAACTCCATTAGCCTTCCAAACATTTTGGTAGCCGAACTTCTTGTGAAGTCTTCCAGCAATCGAGCTTCTACAGAAGTCGAACTCCTGACGGACTCCTTCAGCAACGGAGCTTCTACGAAAGCCAAACTCCTTGCGGACTCTTCCAGTAGCTGGGCTTCTATAGAAGCCGAACTTCTGACGGACTCCTCCAGCAGCCGGGCTTCTACGAAAGTCAAACTTCTTGCGGACTCCTCCAGCAGCCAGGCTTTTATGGAAGTCAAACTCCTTGCAGACTCCTCCAGCAATCGGGCTTCTATGGAAGCCAAACTCCTTGCAGACTCCTCCAGCAGTCGAGCTTCTACGGAAGTTAAACTTCTTATGAACTCCTCCAGCAGCCGAGCTTCTATGGAAGCCGAACTCCTAACAGACTTCTTCAGCAGTCGGGCTTCTATGAAAGTTGAACTCCTTGCGGACTCCTCCAGCAGCTGAGCTTATACGGAAGCCAAACTCCTTGCGAACTCCTCCAGCAATCAGACTTCTATGGAAGCTGAACTCTTTGCGGACTCCTCCAGTCAGACTTCTGCACCAATCAAACTTCTTACAAACTGTTGACGGACTCCTACAGGCGATCCCAGTACTAAATGGTTACACGATAATAATGATGGTCATTTATCAAGTCAATAACGATCGAATTTATCAAGTCAATAACGATCGACATTTATCAGATCAATAACGATCGATATTTATCAAGACGGTTATGATAGTTATTAAGCAAGGCAATTATAATAAGGTCCGCCTATAAAAAGGATCCTTCATATACGCTTAGGCTAGGTTCTAAAAACTCTTCTCTCCTTGAAATCTTGCCGAACTCCACACTGAGTACTTCATTTTTGTTGGTCAGAGCTAACTTGACCATCGAAGAATCCTATCGAAGCTACCCCCACCGACTTCAGATGAAACTTTATTTTGTAGATCACCGACGGCGACATCGTCCCCTTCCATTCCAGCTCGATCCGACGTCAACCAAATTCTGCACTAATAAATATCATTATAAATGACAGTTTTAGCGTGCCACTCCCTATGCCATCTTCATGCCACTTATGCAATTTCCCCACTTACAATCAAAGATCATATAATTAATTTATATATTAATATTTTATTAAAAATAATAAATTTTATAAAAAAAATAATATGGCTTTCCTTGGGTTGGATACCATCTACCATCAATCTTATCCGTTGGTTTGATGAAGATTGGCATGCTGATATGGTGGACATATCCATCATTAATGTTCGAAAACTCTAAAGTCGTCCCATGTCTCTTATTTAGGACTGGAAGTGAGTTCGGGTCAGTTCGAGGCCCATCGAGCTGGATCAACTTTGGGTCGGGCTTCGCGCTTGGTCCGAAACTATTTAGGTTGAGCTTGGGCCAAAAAATAAGGTCCATTTTATTTTTGGGTCCCCGACCCTCCTCGCAAACCCTGGTTTTAGCATAGAACCTTGTCGCACTCCATCATTGCTGCACCCATCATCGCCCCCTCCATTCGTCGCACTCCATTGACTGATCGACGTTGCCGCCCTCGTCGTCGCCTCCTCCCTCTATCGTGCTTTGTCGATGTCACTGCCCTCATCATCGCCCCCTTTCCTCCATCGTGCTCCATTGTCGCCACTTCCATCATCGATGAAGATGCGGGAGCTGAGTGGGTTGGCCCAGTTGGCTTCGGACTGGGGTTGGATTGGGCTCGAGCCTATATTTTTTTTAAAATAATTGGGCCTAAGCCTAGCCCGAAGTCTGAAAAATTATTTCAGACCAGGCTCAGGTAGGGGTATGGCCTAAGCCAGCCCAGCCCAATTCCAGCCCTACTCCTATTTCATATGCACTGGATAATAGATATCAAATGATAAAAGATCATAGAAGCCTTTGCCCATAACCAAGCAAACCCTTTTTTTGGGTCCCAAAGACGCGAACAAGAGTACCATCCCTTGGTAGCCTCCATTTCCAAATATAATATTGATTATGAATAAAAATAAATAAGATAGTATTTATTTAAATCTACTTTTATATTTGAATTTAATAAAAAATTAATAAAAAATTGAACATCTAATTGATATCGATATCCATATCCATTAAAAATAATTTATTAATTTTTTATATATTAATATTTTTTATTTATCTTTTTACTTATCCATATCCATTAGTATTCTTTTTACTTAACTACGAGACATTATAGCATATATATTTTAAAAAATTAATTTATATATTCTAATTAAAAAATGAATATCAATGTGGGTATATTACATGACGGAGGTGGAAGAAGGAAGCTGCATGGCTTGCCATAAGAAAACATAACATGAAAACCAAATCCTAATACTTTAAATTAAACAAACAAAACATCTAAAATAGTCTCCGATCGAAATAATAATTAATAATATAAGATAAAATAATAATGTCATGTCTAAAAAAAAGAATCATATAGTACAAGCCCAAAAAAATACTAGGTCCTACAAGAACATCGTGGTGATCGTGGCCGCTTGGACCTTTTCAAGAAGATCCTCAATGGTCGCTCCTCCTGCTACGACACCTGTGATAGGACCTCCCCTATATCAGTAGACGTCTCCTGGTCATGCGTATGAGGAATAATAAGTGATGCTGTAGCATCTGCAAGCTGAGTAATCTTATCTGAATCTACAAATGTATCTATAGCAAATGGATCATACTGATGCCAACTAGAACTCGATGCTGTCATTTAGGATACGTAGGAAGATGACGGTCCTAATCCTACCCATGATAAAATCAAACTTTCGAACTTGATGAATACTTCCTGCATACCATACTGCTTTTTAAGCTGTGCATTTTTAAAATGAGTGTTGAAATTGGTGCAGACATGTCTTAAACAGTATCGATAATAGGCACGTGGCGAACTCCATCCAATAGACTCATCTGCAATGGCATTTAATATACCTGATATCTATCAGAAATTAGGCATATTCTATTTTTATTCTATACGACATATGTTCTGAGTCGAAGAAGAAACCAACTCCAAATAGCAGTCATCTTTTCATCCATAATTACATATACTAAGGGATAAATTTCATTCTCTACATTAACTCTTGTTGCAATTAGCATCTTATCTTTAAATTTTTCATACAAGTATGTGCCATCGATACTGATCACAGGACGACAATGCCTAAAATCTTAGATGGATGGCTGGAAAATCTAGAAAATATAATTTAAAACCCATACATTGGAATTTTTTGTTGGAAAAAAATCACATGAAACAATAGTATCGAGATTTGCATTTTGGAGTGCAGCTATATAATAAGATAATTTTATATAAGATAACTCTCATTCTCCATAAATATCAATGAATGCCTTCTATTTTTCTAACCATGCTTTTTTATATGACACTGTATATTAAAATTGCTCGTTAACGATTGCCACAATAGCTTCAACTTTAATACTTGGATCTTTCTCAACAATATGCTGAACTAGTATGCCAATCATCCTTCCACTGATATGTTTGTGGTCTCGACTCAATCTCTTGAACAAACAAGTATGAGAACCCTCATATCTGGTGATCTAAAAATATCCATGCTTTTCAACAATGCAGCATGAAGCCTCCATTTACATTCTTATTTATTATCTGCTGATGCACATCATATGGACCATAACTTTGAATGTGACTGGACTACATTATATGTCCAATGATTTTGAATATGATAAAAATCAACAACTCTCTTTAGATCATCTTTGTTCTTAAAAATAAGATCTATAGAAAATTTAGTCATCGAAGAGTCCCAAAATAGACAGTCATAGTTCAATCTTCGATTGGTACTAACAGCACCATCATGATTTAAATTTAAGTTACTAAAAAATTATAGGAGTTCATGCATCCTAGGTTCAGGTTCTACATTATTATCGGACTAATCATCCTGATCACCATCTTCATCTTCAGCGTTGTTACCATCTTCATCAAGCTATTCTTTTTCAGCCATATTCTTATCTAACACAAAACCTCGACTATCAAAATTTATTCTAATGCTGACTCAATCATTAACCCCCATCTAGGTGTCATATCCCGCACTTACTACTACTTCCACCATAAGAGAAATCACTATAGGAGAAGTCATTGTAGGAAAAGTCACCATAGAAAAAGTCATCATAAGACTTTGAATAATTGAACAACTAGGGCCAACAGTATTAGAATATTCTACAAACATGGTCTCAACATCAATGGTTCACACCATAGGACTTAAGAAAGGCGAGGAAGGTCCAGAAATATTATCCTCTTGGGTTAAAAGCCCACTAAAGTATCCAACCATCGGTACCATCATTTGAGTAGTATTTTTATTAAAGGATATATTTTTTTCAATATATAATTTAATATATTAGTATTTTAGAAATTTTAAAGAAAATGTCAACATCTCTTGGACATCTTCATCATCATCAATTATAACTAAGATATACTTACTTTGCATTAACTATTTCGATAAATTAAAAAATTTCTACCTTAATTTGATTTCATATTTTTTTTTGTCTATAGGAATACCATTGTATAAATAATCCAATAATTTTTAACATGATAATGATGAAAATAATCTAACCATCCGACTCGCAGGCTGACTGTATTGCACGCCACCTACACCATTTTTTATTATGCCATCGTAATACAGTAGTAAATGAATTCGAGCACTGGCCATTTTCTCACAGAATCTATGATAATATCAAAATTAAAATATTTAGTATTAATAATTATTTTGATAAAACTATTTATATAATAAATATATTCTATTACCAACTAATAAGTAAAGTTAGATTCTATTTCATTCAAAAATTGCATTAATTTTATATGTAATTATAGTAATCAAATGATATGTAATATGAATCAAGAAAAATTTTAGTAGTATTTTTTCTTAGTTCTTCCCATATGAAAGGAGAATGAAAAAAAAATACTGTCGAAATTTTTTTTCGATCCATATTGTACATCGTTTGATTACTGTAATTATCTATAAAATTAATTATAATTTTCAAACTATCCAAACTAGATAGTTAATTGATCAATATATATAATTCTCTCATCCGTATAAAAATATATCAATGTACGAATACCATAGATTATGTACATTAATCAAAAGATAGGTCTATGGTTTTATGCAATGCAATGTATTTAAAATAAAAAGATGAATCTTGAAAATGTGCCGGGCACTATCCCTAACTATGTCTGATCCAAAAATTGATTTTAGATATCGAGTCGGGCTTAGGTCCGATGATTTTAGAAAAACTCAAGTTTGAGCCCATTTCTAAGAATGTAGCAAGCATGAAAATTGGCCGGACACTATTTCTAATTGAATCCAGTCTGAAAATTCTTTTCAGGCATTGGGTCATACTTATTCTCAATGACTTTACAAAAAATCATGTCTGAGCCTAACTCCAAACATGAACATAGCAATTAATATAAATATATTTAAAAATTAATTAAATTTAAAAAAAAATAGAGGAGGATGGTGGCGAGGGAGGGGTGGTGGGTGGGGGTAAGGGCCAGGCGCAGTTGGGGGAAGGGTGGGGGTGATGGGGTAAGGGCTAGTGGGAGGAGGGGGGAAGGTGGTGGTGGTGGGGTAAGGGTCGAGCGCACGAGGATGAGGAGTGGGTGGGGTGGGCAGGGTGGGCTAAAGGGCCGATGGGGGAGGGGGAGGGGGGAGGGGGTGGTGGGTGGGGTAAAGGTGGTGGTGGGAAAATGACCGATGGATGGGGGTGGGAAGGCCAAATGGGGGGTAGGGGACGTAGAGGGAGGGCGTCGGATGGTGGGTGGGGGGACACGGAGGGAAGGCATCGGATGGAGGAAAAAGGAGAGAGGGGAGAAAAGAACCTAAGAGGCGGTGGTGCTGGAGAGAGAGGAGAAGGTCAGAAAGTTTGGTATGGGGGCGGTTCGTTGGAGAGGAGGAAGTCAGGAGAAAGTGGGGTTTAAGCACCTGGAATCATCATTTGAAATGATATTTTTTAAAAGTGCTATTTCGGATGGCATTTTTAAAAGCACCATTTTGGATGGCATTTTTCATTCTTTTTTTTTTATTCCACGTGGGATGCTGATTGGGATCGGGAATAGGCTATAAATGCCATTTTAAATTATGTTTTATCGGATAAAAATCACCATTTTGACTTGCATTTTATCCTCTTGCATCATTCTGATAAAAAAGTTAAAACTTGCATCACTTGGGTAAATAATTTTTAAATTTATATTAGTACGAAAAAAAATTTTGTTGGTGCAGAATCTAATCAACGTCGGGACGAGCTGAAGTAGAGAAGGACGAGATCGCCGTCGGAGATCTATAAAATAAAGTTTCACCCGAAGTCGGTGGTGGTGGCTCCGGTAGGATCCTCCAATGATCAAGCCAGCTCTTCTGGCCAACATAAATAGAGTGCTCAGACAACAGTTCGATAGAGTTTTGGAAAGAAGAAGAGATCTTAGAGCTTAGAAAAAATATATCTGGAGGAATCCTTTTTATAGACGGAGCATGATTGATGGTGACAACTACAGCCATCTGACAGCGGGCTGCTCGAGGCCTGATGGAGTTTGGTACGGAGAAGAAGGTATCGTCAGGCTGATAGTGATAGCCATACCATCTAATAGCAGGTCGCTCGAGGTCTGATAGAGTCTATCATGGAGGAGGATGCCGTCTGTAGCATCCCCTATAGCAGACTGATGGCGATCGTTCGTCGAGATTTAATTACCATAATTCAGAGAAAGCAGGCATTGGTTGGTGAAGAACTCCGACATATATCAATTTTAGAGAAGTTCGGACTCCCAAAGAAAATATGGCTAGAGAAGATCATCCGAGAAAAATGCTAGTTGAAGGAGAGATCTGAAAGAAGTTGGGCTCTTGGATGAGTTCGACTGAAGGAGATGTCCGGAAGAAGTTCGGCTCCTGTAGAAGTTCAACTGAAGGAGAGATTCGAAAGGAGTTCGGCTCCTGTAGAAATTCGACTAAAAAAGAACTTTGGAAGAAGTTCGGCTCCTATAGAAATCCAACTGAAGGAGAATTCTAAAAGAAGTTCAACTCCTGTAGAAGTCCGATTGAAAAAGTTCGAAAAAAGCTCGACTCCTGAAGAAATCCAACCGAAGGAGAAGTCTGGGAGGAGTTTGGATCCTGAAAAAATCTGACTGAAGGAGAAGTGTAGAGGAAGTTCGACTTCCATAGGAGTCCGACTGAAGGAGAAGTTCGGAAGGAGTTTGGCTCCCATAGGAGTCCGACTGAAGGAGGAGTTCTGGAGCCGACTGAAGGAGGAGTTCGAAAGGAGTTTGGCTCATGTAAGAGTTCAACTGAAAGAGAAGTTCGGAAGAAGTTCGGCTCCCGTAGGAGTCTGACTGAAGAAGAAGTGCAGAGGAAGTTCTTCTCCCATGAGAGTCCGATAGAAGGAGAAGTTTGGAAGGAGTTTGACTTCCATAGGAGTCCAATTGAAGGAGAAGTTCGAAAGGAGTTTGGCTCATGTAGGAGTCCGACTGAAGAAGAAGTTCGAAAGGAATTTGGCTCCCATAGGAGTCCAACTGAAGGAGGAGTTTGGCTCATGTAGGAGTCCAACTGAAGTAGAAGTTCGGAAGAAGTTTGGCTCCCATAGGAGTTCGGCTAAGATCTGACCGCTGAAGGGGTTCGACCGCTGGAAGAAGAATTTTTGATTGAAGCTCTTCCATGATTACCGATTGCATTAGGCTAAGCATCAGACTAGACTTCGATAGGAGCGAAATTTATCTTCAACAATAATTTCTCCACTTTTGAGTTCAAAATTCAAAGAAAGGGAGTACAAAAAAGATGATCATCGAAGTCCTTTTTTGGGCTCTGCACCCGTTGAGGTTGAAGTTCGAAAAAGATCTTCTCTTCAGTCGAGGTTGATGTTGAAGTGGAAGCTCGGGGAAGATCTTGTTTCCAACCGAGGTTGAAGTTGAAGTCGAGGCTCAGGGGAGATCTCATCTCTAGCTGAGATTGAAGTTGAAGTTAAAGTTGAGGCTTGGGGGAGATTATATCTCCAATCGAGGTTGAAAGAGATCTCATTTCCTATTGATGCAGATATTGAAGCTCGGGAGAGATCCTATCTCTAGTCGAGGTTGAAGTTGAAGTCAAGGCTCGGAGGAGATCTTGTCTCTAGCCGAGGTTGAAGTCAAAGTTAAGGCTCGGAGAAGATCTTGTCTCCAGTCGAGGTTGAAGTTGAAGTTGAGGCTCGGAGAAAATCTCATCTCTAGCTGAGGTTGAAGTAGAAATTGAGGCTCGGAGGAGATCTCATCTCCAACTAAGGTTGAAGGAGATCTTATCTCCTATTAACGTAGACATTGAAGCTTGGGAGAGATCCTATCTCCAGTCGAGATTGAAGTTGAAGTTGAGGCTCGGGGGAGATCTCATCTTCAGTCGAGGTTGAAGGAGATCCCATCTCCTATTGACACAGACATTGAAGCTCGGGGGAGATCTTATCTCCAGTCGAGATTGAAGAAGATCTCATCTCATGTTGACATGGACTCTGAAGCTCGAAAGAGATTTTATCTCTAGCCGAGGTTGAAGGAGATCTTATCTCTTATTGATGTAGACTCTAAAGCTTGAAAGAGATCTTATCTCTAGTCAAGGTTGAAGGAGATCTTATCTTCTATTGATGTAGACTCTGAAGCTTAAAAAATATCTTATCTCTAGTTGAGGTTGAAGAAGATCTTATCTCCTATTGACGTAGACTCTGAAGCTCGGGAGAGATCTTATCTCTAGTCGAGGTTGAAGGAGATCTTATCTTCTATTGATGTAGAAGCTTGGGAGAGATCTTATCTTTAGTCAAGGTTGAAGGAGATCTTATCTCCTATTGACATAGACTCTGAAGCTCGAGAGAGAGATCTTATCTCTAGCCGAGGTTGAAGGAGATCTTATCTTCTATTGACGTAGACTCTGAAGCTTGGAAGAGATCTTATCTCTAACCGAGGTTGAAGAAGATCTTATCTCCTGTTGACATAAAAGCTCGAGAAAAGATCTTATCGTTAGTCAAGATTGAAGGAGATCTTATCTCCTATTGACGTAGACTCTGAAGCTCAGGAGAGATCTTATCTCTAGTCGAGGTTGAAGGAGATTTTATCTTATGTTGACGTAGACTCTGAAGCTTGGAAGAGATCTTATCTCTAGCCAAAATTGAAGAAGATCTTATCTCCTATTGATGTAGAAGCTTGGAAGAGATTTTATCTCTAACCAAGATTGAAGGAGATCTTATCTCCTATTGACGTAGACTCTTAAGCTCGAGAGAGATCTTATCCCTAGCCGAGGTTGAAGGAGATCTTATCTTCTGTTGACGTAGACTCTGAAGCTCGGAAGAGATCTTATCTCTAGTCGAGGTTGAAGAAAAATCTTATCTCCTATTGACGTAGACTCTGGAGCTCGAAAGAGATCTTATCTCTAGTCGAGGTTGAAGAAAATCTTATCTTCTGTTGACGTAGACTCTGAACATCGGAAGAGATCTTATCTCTAGCTGAGATTGAAGAAGATCTTATCTCCTGTTGACGTAGACTTTGAAGCTTGGAAGAGATCTTATCTCTAGTCGAGGTTGAAGGACTTCGACTTGCTTATGTTAAGATGAGGTTCTCCTCCTATTTCTAACACAGTCACTATTGACTGCTTCTTTTCTATCATTACATAGTTTTTGCACCAAGAAATAATAATATTGAAATGAAAAAAATTTATTGAAGAAAAATTACTGATAGCACATCCTCAGATTCTCTATATTTCAGGATCGTGGGAGCAATGTTCCTCCGAGTTCCTTCAGGCGATAAGTTTCGGGCCGGACGATCTCCTCTATTTCATGCTGGTCTTTTTAATTTGGAGCAAACTTCTCTTGACTTTGAGGCTGGGAGATGATGACTTGCCGAAGTACCAAGCCCCTCCAAAGGTAGCGTTGATGATGCCGGGAGGCAGCCGATCTCCTTATTGTTCCTCCGTCATTGGTGGTTTTGGCTATGGTAGCACCCTTGGTCGATCTTTTTCTGCTTCAACCTGGCGTCTAAAGAATCGATCCAGTCAGCCTCTCCTGATGAGCTCCTTAATTTTATCTCGGAGCTGAATGCAATCTTCAGTGTCATGACCGTGGTCACGATGGTAGAGGCAGTACTTGCTTCAATCATACTTATTTGGAAGAGATCATAATTCTTCTGATCTTGATAGCTGATTCTTAATTTTCATCAAAACTTGAAGTTTGGAAGTATTAAGGGGGGCGTAGTTGTGGAATCTTTCGGAGGAAAAACTTCTTCGTTCCCTTCTATCGGGGCTTCCTTGATGATGAGCTCGAGAAGGAGTTCGAGCTCGCTTGCGCTCGAAGAAAGTCCATGAGTGTGGTCAAACTTTACTCAGCCCTCCACCGACGGTGGGTCTATTAGACTTGTCCATCCATCGCTCTCCTACGGCTTCTTCATCCTTCAACTTGAAGGCTTCTTCCGTACGGACATATCCCTCGATCCGAGCTAGCAGATCGATAAAATTTTTGGGGTACTTCTTCTTCAGAAAGAACAGCAAATTATTCTTCTAAAGGCCGTCCTTGAGTGCGGCCATTGCAACAGACTGGTCTAGGTTCCGAACCTCCAATATCGCAGCATTAAACCGAATGACATAAGCCTGAATGAATTTTTTCTCCTTCTGCTTGATATTCATCAGAAAATTCGAACCTCGGTGTGGACGTTGGCTGCTGACGAAGTGGGCCATGAACTGATGGCTCATCTGATCAAAAGAGAAGATTGTACCTGGCTTCAATATCGAGTATCAATTTTTTGCTGCTTTCTTTAAGGTAGATGGAAAAGTTCGATATAATATGACGTTTGGTGCGCCATAGAGTAGCATCATGGTTCGAAAGGCCTTCAGATGATCAACGAGATCAGAGATTTCATCGTAGCTTTCAAATTGAGAGATCTTGAAGTTTGGCAGAATGGGCTCTTGCATAATTTGGGAAGAGAAAGGAGGATCGATGCAAACATCGTCACAGTGAGTCGGGGTGACATGGAGGAGTTTCTTAATTCATCGGTCCATCTTTCATAGTTTATGATCGAGGACGTCATCTCGATCGCAGATCTTGGATGGCTTCTGACTATAGATGGAGAGGATCTCCTCCAAAGAAGAATCATGATCCAAGTATGGATCCTCTGCTCTTTGTTTCTTCTTTCTAGGGGCGATGGGCATGCTAGCCCAAGTGCTCTTTCTTGGGATCGATTTTCGACATTATGATGGCGGGTTTTCTGATAGAGTCACCGTCGGAGGCTGCCGCATGACCTACACTATCTCGATGAGGTCTTGAATCTACTACATCAATAGGTTAAACTGCTCCAGATCTACCATGGCCACCAGTGGAGGTGGAGATTGAAGTACCGATGATGGAGTAGGAGTGGATGGATCCAGCTCAGATCTGATAATAAAAGCGATAGATCTTCAGATAGTCATTTTCTTTTGAGACATTTCCTAGGATTGAGGAAGAGGGTGGAGATGAACCTTGGAGAAGAAGGTCGGCAGGATCGGTTGAGCACTCCTTTAAGAATAAGGATACCTCAGAGACAGAGGCCCTCCCTCTAGCATCAATTTTCTTAGTGCAAAATCTGGTCGACGTCGGAACGAGCTGGAGCAAAGAAGGATGAGGTTATCATCAGGGACCTGCAGAATAAAGTTTCATTTAGAGTTGGTGGTGGTGGCTCCGACAGAATCCTTCGATGATCAAGTCAGCTCTTCTGGCCAATAAAAATGGAGTGCTTAGGCAAGAGATCGATAGAGTTTCGAGAAGGAGAAGAGAGCTTAGAGCTTAGAGAAAATATATCTGGAGGATCTCTTTTTATAGACGGAGCTTGATTGATGGTGACAACTGCAGCCATCTAGCAGCGAGCCACTCGAGGTCCGATGAAGTTCGATATGGAGAGGAAGGTATCGTCAGGCTGATAGTGACAACCATACCATCCAATAATGGACCGCTCGAGGCCTGATGGAGTCTATCATGGAGGGGGATGCCGTCTGTAGCGTCGCCTGTAGTAGACTGATGGCAATCGTTCATCGAGATATAATGATCATAGTTCGAGAAAAGTAGACGTTGGTTGGTGAAGAACTCTGACATATATCAATTTCAGAGGTGTTCGGACTTCCAAAGAGAATATGACTAGAGGAGATCATCCGAAAGGAATGCTAGTTGAAGGAGAGATCTGAAAGAAGATTGGCTCCTGGATGAGTTCGATCGAAGAAGAAGTCCGAAAGGAGTTCGGCTTCTGTAGAAGTTCGATTGAAGGAGAGATTCGAAAGGAGTTCGACTCCTGTAGAAATCTGACTGAAGAAAAAGTTCGAAAGAAGTTTGGCTCCTATAGAAATTCGACTGAAGAAGAATTCTAAAAGAAGTTTGGCTTCTATAGAAGTCCGACTGAAGGAGGAGTCTGGAAGGAGCTTTGCTCCTGAAGAAGTTCGGCCAAAGGAGAAGTCTAGGAGGAGTCCAGATTCTGATGAAATTCGACTGAAGAAGAAGTATGGAGGAAGTTTGGCTCCCATAGGAGTCCGACTGAAGGAGAAGTTCGAAAGAAGTTCGGCTCCTGTAGGAGTCCGACTGAAGGAGGAGTTTGGAAGGAGTTCGACTCATATAAGAGTCCGACTGAAGGAGGAGTTTGGAAGAAGTTCGGCTTTCATAGGAGTTCGACTGAAGGAGAAGTGCGGAGGAAGTTTGGCTTCCGTAGGAGTCCGACAGAAGGAGTTCGGCTCCCGTAGGAGTCCGACTGAAGGAGAAGTTCGGAAGGAGTTCGAGTCTCGTAAGAGTCCAACTGAAGGAGGAGTTCGGAAGAAATTTGGCTCATGTAGAAGTCCGACTGAAGGAGAAGTTCGGAAGAAGTTTGACTCCCATAGGAGTTTGGCTAAGGTCTGACCGCTAAAGGGGTTCGACCATTGGAGAAAGAATTTTCGATTAAAGCTCTTCTGTGATTACCGATTGCATTAGAATAAGTATCAGACTGAATTTTGATGGAAGCGGAATTTATTCCCAACAGACTCTATATCCACCGAAGAGAGAAAAACAAACTACAGTTATAAAATAGCATAGAAATCTTTCCTCATAATAATTGAAAAAAAAGAGAGAGAAAATAAGAACTAAGAAATATGTTTGGTAACTACGTTGCTATAAAACAAAACACATCAAAATCCAATCTTTTTAACTCAGTAAGCAAACTCATATCCCAAAATCCGATTCGAAGCAAAGAACAACAAAGAAAAACCAACCAATCATAAATAAAAATACAACAATGGAAAGACTCTAAAAAAATCCAACTTCGAACGATCGAAAATCTTGAAAAAATAGAGAAAAATCATTTAATCTCTAAAGAAAATATAGAATCCAATAAATATCTTCTTTTTTTTAGGGCTTGATGATAATGGATAGACCAAAAAGAGATTTCTCTACTCATCGAGAAGAGAGCATAGTATTGTTCAGGCTCGACCAGGCAAATAAAGGGCGAGAATACGAGAGAAGGAAGGAAGAAGGGGATGAGAAGGTGCGGAGCTCGATGAGAGGGAAGGATTTAGAAAGGGAAGGAGAAGGAGGTAGAGAGGTGAAGAGCTCGACGAGAGAGAAGGGTTTGAGTTCTTTACTTTTTGATTTAGCATTTTAGACATAGGAAAGCGGGTATTAGATAGCAAAAAAAATAAAAAAGCAAGTTTTGGAAAGCAATTTTTTTTTTATTTTACATATAAAGTAATTATTTTAATTTTTTTAATTTTGCTTTTTACTTTTCATGATGTTATCGAGCATTGCTTTTTTATTTTTATTTTTTAAAAATTAAAAAATAAAATAAGTATTTTTTAATGGCTAATCAAATGCACCCTAAGTTAAAATTGGCATCATGGATACGAGGTGCCAATATCCAGATACTTTACTCGGCTCTCGAATGGTGCTCAAATAGCTAGATTTTTTTTTTTTATGACGAACTCAAATATTAAAAGCCCAAAAATCTAATCATATATATATATATAATCTAATTTTTAATTATATTTTTTAATTATGATATATATTTGAATTCGAGTGTAAGTATAGTTCGGTTAATATTTAAATTGAATCCAGTCAATTTTGAGTATTGTATTTTTTTGATTGAGTCAAATTCGAGTTAGTATAATAATGCTTGATTGATCTCAAGTTAATTTTTAAATTCAAATATTTAGGATCGAATTTGAATCTTTGTCTATCCGACTCGTTTTGGCTCGATTATATTTTTATTTAGCAAAACTAAATAAACTTTAATTCATTCAAAAAATTTATTATTCAAAAAATATTCTACATATCAAAATCTTTGATTTGTCATATCGTTTCAAGAGTAATATACTTATCAAGATGAAAGCCAAAGATGAGTATTATAGGTGTTCGTACCGAACCAAAATAAGATCTAAAATTCACATCTTAATATACTGATCATATATATATATATATATATATATATATATATATATATATATATATATATATATAATTAGAAGAGTTCTGGCAAAAGGTTTTTTTTCCTCCTGATCAACTTTCAAATGGAGTCGAAAATCATCATCGGGTTCCATCAAGACATCAAGGACCAAAATGCCTCGAGTTAAAGATTTGTGGTCATCTTTGCTTGCTTGCGTCGGACACAACCCAGCTTGCTCGTGGAGCATGATAGCTCTCTAATTCACTGAGTAATCATCGTATGCATGATCTTAAGCCATTAGGTCATGGTCACCAGCTGAAAAATTACCCGGTTTAGGCAGGAAAGGGGTGCCCTATCCTCCAAACACACGCCCCGCCCCCGCGCCCCCCCTCCCCCCCCAACCGCCCTTTTTTATTTTTATTTTTTTTTAAATTTTTCCCAATTTTCTTCTTCCTTCTTTGACCATCTTAGTCGCCGACCCCGTTGCGGAACGCTAGGCTGCACCACCGTGACCCCAGCCATTGCCGGCCATGGCCACCGTTGATTGGGGCTCCTCTATTCTAGGAAAGGCGGCGGCGGCAGGGTCGAAGAGGTATGGCAGGGCGAGGGAGGTGGCGCGGCTAGAGGCAGAGGCGGCGGCGGAGGGGGAGGAGGAAGCGGGGGGCAAGTAAGGCGTTCCACGACCGAAAGGTGGCGCGGAGGCGGGCTTGGTGGGAGTACGGGAGCGAGGCAAGAACCACCACTGCGATGTCGTCAGGGAGGCCAGGTATTAGGGTCTGGGCCTCGCCGCGGGGTGGGGGGGGTGGGTGGGTAGGGTTCTGGCGTCAGTGGAGGAGGAGGCCGTGGGTCAAGGGTGGGATCCGGAAGTGCGGTTGGCTTATTCTATCGCACGGGGAAGTGTTTGGGGTAACGGAAAGTCGTTCTACGTGGTGGCTGTTTTGGTGTGGGGGGCTGCGGTGCGGGGGAGGGGGGATTAGCTGTACGGTTAGGAACGTGAAATGGGGATTGCGGCATATGGCTGTTCCAGGAAGCGTGTGTCATGAGGTTGTGCTAGGTGTCCGATTTTCATTTGTTTCTCATAGCATTTTCTTAGAGTGGCTCAGTTGATCTTAATCTCGGATCACAACTCCAAGTGTGTGAAGCATGTTGCGTGGGAATATCTGGTAATTATTTTCAGGGAAGATTTTCAAGCGCTTCATCGTTTATTTTTGGTTAAGACAATACTCCATACGAGATTATTATGATATTGCCATCTTAGCATCTCAAATAACTTTTATTATGCCACATGAAACCGACTATTTTGACTGTACTAAACCTCCCATCGCAAACTCTTCGCTATCGAGCACCCAAAATATCTTGACATAATCAAAGCCGAACTCCAAGCATCGATCGGAGCATCACTAATGCATTCCATGATCGGCAGGAGGTCAAGCACGGGAATGAAGCATAAATCGATGAGTCTGTCTAAGATCAAAGTAGTCATCTAATCGGATGGCAAACGACATCATGTACCGCGACAGCCCACCGAACACATTATTGTAGGCCGATTTTGTAGCCACAGCCGTCTTCTTGGAGGCTACCCAGGCTGCCTTCTTAGAGATTGCCATGCCGCCGAGGCAGAAGGCTGGCAGCTCCTCCATAGGAGCAAGAGCGATAGAGAGAAAAGGAGAGAGGCAAAGAGCTCCACTTCAGATTTTCGACTCTCCTTCTTTTCTCTTTTTCCTTCCTTCCCATCACACTAGACATCGCCATTGGTCGCCAGTTTGCAGAAAAAATAATCCTCTATTTTTACCTCTCAGTTTTGCCCCTCTTTATCGATTTTTTCAACACCAGTGGTCACCATTAGCTGCCAATCTTGGTTCTCTAGGTTGCGCCGAGGTAGCTCCGGCTACCATCAGCCACTATCGTATGGCCGTGCCTCTGATCTATGGGATCAAATGGAGATCCAAAGGGTCTCCTGTTTCGATTTAAGACTCACGGGAAGAAAGAAAAAAAAGAGAGAGTTTCTCTCTTTTTCTTCAGTGGTGGTATCGGAAGATGCGATCGGGATCGATATTTATCGAAAGAGAAAGAGAGCAGTGGTAGGATAGTAGGGAGTGGGACGAGAGAGAAGGAGAGTGGTGGTGGGATGGCACCAATGAGCACAGAGAAGATATGAGAAGAACAGAGGGGATGGGGTTGCGATCAAGATTGATGTTTGCCGAGAGAGGAGAGCTATGGTTGGATGGTAAGGGGGTGAAGTGACACCGACGGGTGCAAAGAAGGTATGAGAACAGAAAGAAAGAAAAAAAAATAATAAAAAAATATTTTATAAAATAATAAAAAAAATAATATATAATAAATAAAATAAAATAAAATAAAAATATTTTAAAAAAATAAAAAATATTTATTATAAATATTTATTATTAAAAAATTTAATAATTATAGGCCATAATTATCCATCCCGTGTGTTAGAAGAGCCGCTTCCATTTTGTGGCTAAGAATTCTATTCACCAATGCAAACTACTAAGTGCTCTCTGAACTATGCTAGATAGAGTGCAGATCCTCTATGGTGCATCGCATGCATCATTTATCACACGATGGGCAGTCACAAATGGATGTGGATTATGCGATGCACGTCGCGTGCAGACATGTGTAGCCATCCAACGTGCGATGGATGGTGCTTGTGATGCACCGTATGATGCGGTGCATTATGGGTATCATAAAAAACTCATGCTCGCTAGATAGTCATCCATCACATAGTTCTCAAAGCCAACCTATGGTGGATCCCAAAGGACAAAATCAAAGCACTTAATCCTTTGGCCCCTACTTTGAGATGCTCCTTCCTACTGATTAAGTAGTGATGCTACTCATGAAAGGCTTAGCTTATGCCGCTAACATTTAGTTCGAATAAGTAAAATCTCTTCGGTTAGTTGGCTTAGGTGATCTTTCCTTATCTTCTCTAACATTTATGTTGACCCTAGTTTGATTTTGATGAAAATAAAAGCATTTGAGTATAAATTATTAAATCACTAATATTGGTTGTGAGGATATGTAGTTGTAAATTTTAAAATACTCATAAATATCAAGTGTTCGAATTCATCCAAATGAAGATTCATCACTCAAGATTTTAGAAAAGAAGTACTAGAATGGATATAGCTTTCTAGAGGTCAAAATAAAGATTAAATCAAGACATAAAGGACAAGTCTAGTCTATAAAGTAATTTGGAGAAGAAAGGATCAAAAATAGTCTTTAACATACTTAGCATGCAAACTGGACCGATCCAGTCTGAGATTGAACCATCCTAATATCAATTAAAGCAGAAGACAGAAAGGATAGAAAGCTGAATTTTTGTGACTCAGAAGACTGAGCTGATCCAGTCAGAAAGTGAGCCGTCCTAGTCTCAAACAATAGAAGAAGATAGAAATAGTATTTCAAAATTTCTAAGACTGAGCCGATCCAGCTGAAAATTGAGCCGACCTAGTTTGGACTGAGTTGATCCAGTTTAAAACTGAGTCGGCCTAGTGTCTGTAATGGTTAGTTTTTAGTTCTGCAGCTTTTTACTTCACACGTCTTTCAACGACTATTTTGGATCTTTCAATGGCTAGATCACTTCCAAAAGCCTATGATGATGACTTATAATGGTAGAAAATCTCAAGGATACTTAAAGAAATACTTGAGCTAAGAAAAATAACTTTTGAACCCACAAGAGAGAGCTTTCAAGCAAATTTTCAGTCCTTCAAGTGTGTGAGCTCAATAGTGAAAAGGAAGAAGTATTTTTTAGTGTTATCCTATCCTTCCAACATCCTCAATTAGAGAGAAGTTAGGCCATCATCATTGAAGATCAACTCCGACTTCTTTCAAGCATTCAAGAGAAGAAATTAAGCCTACAAGCCAAGATTTCAGATTTTCTTTTCCTAAGCTTCAAGAGTTTGCTTTTATTTTATTTACTATATTATTTATTTTTATTTTAAATTTCTTGAGATGAGAAACTTAGATTGGTCCAAGCCTAAAGTTGGACATTGTATGGTTGTGATTGATAAGCCAAAGTGATTTGATTGTTAGCCTAGAAAAATAATTATTGTACAGTTATGGTTGGTGAGCCAAGATCAAAATCAACTGAATTGGATTGTGAGCCCAAGTAAAACAATCAGACTGTAATCAAGTCTAGTGATTATAGTTGAATTCCTAAGTGGTCTACTTAGGGAGTGGATGTAGGTGTTGAGTTTAGCACCGAAACACTATAAAATTATTATGTTTGTGATTGTGTATTACTATTTTATTGATTTCATTCACTACAAATTATATAGCTTATTTTATTTGGTACTTAATTAGATTAATCCACTTACATCTTAAGCTTAAAATTTAAAATATCCAATTCACCCCCTCCCTTGGGAAGCCATTCTTGGACAATAAGTGGTATCAGAGTGGATGCTCTAGTATTAGTTATTGATCAAGCTATCAAAGAGCTAAAGATCACATGATAATCCTAATTAAAATTTAATTAATTGAGGGGAAATCAACCAATAGACCTCCACTATTTAATGGAATAAACTACACATATTGGAAAGCACGAATGAAGATATTTATCCAAGCACAAGACTATGATATGTGGAATATTATTATGGTAGGCCCTCACACACCAATAATTATTATTTATGGAATGTCCATCCCAAAATCTAAAAAGGATTGGGATGAACATGACAAGAAGAAAGCTCAACTTAACACCAAAGTAATGAATATCTTATATTGTGCTTTGGACACTAATGAGTTTAATAGGATATCAACATGTTTATCCATCAAAGAAATTTGAGATGGACTTGAAGTTATCCATGAGGATACTAATCAAGTCAAGGAGTCTAAGATAAACGTGTTGGTATATAAGTATGAATTATTTAAAATGGAACCACATGAAACCATCACTGAAATATTTACTAGGTTGACTGATATTTTGAATGGTTTAAAAAGTCTTGGAAGAGATTATGCTAACAGCGATGTTGTGTAAAAAATTCTTAGATCCTTATCGAAGAATTAGGAGCCAAAGGTGACTGTCATTCAAGAAGCAAAGGACTTAAACAAGTTAGTATTAGAAGAGCTCATTGATTCTCTTATGATCCATGAGCTGAATATAAATCAAAGACAAGAAAAGAAAGTGAAGAAAAAGAAAAGTATAGCATTCAAGGCTGCTGCCATGCATGAAGAGGAAAGCGACTCCAAAGAAGACTCGAAGGATGATGAAAAAATGGTACTAATTACTAGAAGGTTCAAGAAATTCATGAAAAAAAAAGAAAGTTTGAACCAAGAAAAAGAAATTCCAGCAAGGATGAAGGTAGCAAAGAAAGAGAAAGAGAAAAAGAGAAAGATCAAAAATCACTTGCTATGAATATAAGAAGCTCGAACATTTTTGAATGGTCTGTCCATTATTAAAGAAGAGCTCAAAGAAATCAAGAAAGAAAATATTAAAAGCAACATGGAGCAATGAGGATGAGGAGAAATGATGACTCAATTAGAGGATGAGGTAAATGATGAAGAATGTCTAAGAGAAGAAAAAGCCAATCTTTGTCTTATGGCATTAGAGGATGAGGTAAATGATGACTCAATTTCTGAATTTACATTTGAGGAATTGTATGAAGCTTTTAATGATTTACTTTCTAATTTTAAAAAGCTATCTCATAAGAACAAGGAACTAAGAGAATCAATCATTAAAAATAGATAAAGCCTAAATAGAATAAAATATGAAAAAAATACAAAGCAATCTAAATGAATCAAATGAAAAGATTGCATCCTTACAAGATGAAGTGATAAGATTAAGATCTATAGTAGATAGATACATGCTAAGCTCTAAAAATTTACAAACTATAATTAAAAATTAAAAATTGGCCTTTGATCAAATCGGTATAGGGTATAATCCATCAAGAAATCAAAAATTTTTTAAAAATCCATATCCAAAATCTCAAAATTATGGTAAAAATATTACATGTTATAAATATAATAAATTTGGACACAAGTTTATTGAATGCAAAATTTTTAATTCAAGCAAATCAAAAGTAAAATAAGTTTGGATTCCAAAATGAACCATTTGTGCTAATCCCAAAGGACCCAAGTTAGCTTGGGTACCTAAGTTTGCTTGATTACTTGTGTAGGTGTGCTTGGCATCTGTAAGAGCTAAAAAAAGATGGTACCTTGATAACGGATGCTCGAGGCATATGACGAAAAATAAATCATAATTTATCTCTCTTAAAACTAAAGATGGAGGTGTTGTAACATTTGGAGACAATGGTAAAGAAAAAATCATTGGTCTTGATAATATCTTGATAGCATCCTCTACTAGCATAAAAGATATCTTATATGTTGAAGGACTAATGCATAACTTATTTAGTATAAGTCAACTTTATGATAAGAGTTTTAATGTTTCATTCAAATCATCTCATTGTATTGTAACTAGCTCTATAGATGAAAGTATTAAATTTATAGAAAAAAGATATGAAAATATTTACATTGTTGATCTTGATGAACTTAAAAATGAGAATATTGATTATTTTATTGCTATGAATGCTAAACTAAATGAATTAAGTTGGATTTGGCATAATTGATTAGGTCATGCAAGTATGGACTCTCTAGCAAGACTAATTAAATTTGATTTAGTAAAGAAATTACCTAAAATAAATTTTGAGAAGGATAAAATTTGCAAAGCATGCCAACTTGGTAAACAAACAAAATCTTTCTTTAAATCTAAAAATATTGTTACAACTACTAGGCTTCTAGAATTACTCCATATGGATTTGTTTGGACCTATTTTGACTACTAGTCTTGGAGGAAAAAGATATGGCTTTGTAATAATAGATGATTTTTGAAGATATACATGGATTTTATTTTTATCACATAAAGATGATGCTTTTGATATATTTGTTGATCTTTTTAATAAAATAATAAAAAAATATATAATATTTTATATATAAGAAGTGATCATGGCATGAAATTTGAAAATCAAAAATTTTAAAATTTTTATTTTAAAAATAGAATCAATCATAATTTTTCAGCACCTAGGATATTCCAACAAAATAGAATGGTAGAAAGAAAGAATAGGATATTGATTGAAATAGCACAAACCATGCTTTATGAAAGCAATCTTCCAAAATATTTTTGGGCAAAAGCTATTAACACTACATGCTGTGTGCTAAATAGAGCTCTAATTAGACCAATCTAAAAGAAAACTCCATATGAACTCTATAAAGAAAAGAAACCAAATATTTTTTATTTTAAAATTTTTAGATGTAGATGTTTTATTCTTATAAATGGTAAAGATAAGCTTGAAAAGTTTGATGCAAAATCAGATAAGAGATTTTCCTAGGATATTCATCATATAGTAGAGCATATAGAGTATTTAATAAAAGAACATTGATTGTGGAAGAATCCGTATATGTAATTTTTGATGAAACTAATTCTCTTAAAACAAGAGAAGAAGAGCTTAATGTGAACGTAGAAATTTTAGAAAATAAAATAAAGGACATATCACTTGAGGATACTCCTTCTCAAGAAAAAGAAGACAGAGCAAGAGGTTGAAGATGCAATGCCACAATCCCAAGATAATCAAGGTACATCAAACTTACCAAAGGAATAGAGGTATGATCATAATCATCTTAAGAAATTAATAATAGGTGATCCATTTCAAGGAGTTAAAACTAGATCATCTTTTAGAGAAGCTATGAATCATATTACATTTGTATCTCATCTAGAACCTAAAAATATAATTGAAGCTGAAAAAATCTAAATTAGATATTAGCAATGCAAGAAGAGTTAAATCAATTTGAAAGAAATAAAGTTTGGAAATTAGTTGAAAGACCTAAAAATTTTCTTATAATTGGTACAAAATGGGTCTTTAGAAATAAACTAGATGAGAAGGATAATGTAATTAGAAACAAGACTAGATTGGTTGCACAAAGGTATAATCAAGAAAAATATATTAATTTTGATGAATTTTTTGCATCTGTAGCTAGACTTGAAGCTATTAGATTGTTTTCAGCATTTGCATGTTTCATGAACTTTAAACTTTTTCAAATGAATGTAAAGAGTGTATTTTTAAATGATTTAATTGAAAAAAAAGTTTATGTAGAACAACCTCCAAGCTTTGAAAGTTAAGAATTACCTAACCATGTATGCAAACTTAAGAAAGCACTATATAGATTAAAATAAGCATCTAAGACTTGGTATGATAGATTGAGTAAGTTCTTATTAAACAATAATTTTAAAAGAGGTAATGTGGATAAAATACTATTTATTAAAAAAAATCAAGTGATCTATTGATTGTTCAATTATATGTTGATAATATAGTATTTGGTGCTACTAATGAGATTTTATGTAGAGAGTTTGCTAATCTCATGCAAGATGAGTTCGAGATGAGTATGATAGAAGAGCTCAACTTCTTTCTCGGACTCTAAATCAAACAATCAAATGAGGAGATCTTCATCAACCAAAGTAAATACATCAAAAAAATATTAAAAAAATTTAGGATGGAGAATGTCAAAGGAAGTGGCACCCCCATGAGCACAAGTTGCAAGCTTGATCAAAATCCAAAAAAAAAATAGTAGATCCTAAACTATATCAAGGTATGATTAGATTTTTACTATATTTAACTGCAAGTAGACCGGATATAATGTTTAATGTATGTATGTGTGCGCGTAATCAATCAAATCCTAAGGAATCACATGTATTAGCAGTTAAAAAAATCTTTAAGTATTTAATAAATACTCAAGATGTTGGTTTATGATACTCTAAACAATCTTTATTAGACTTAATTAGTTATAGTGATTTACATTTTGCTGATTGTTGCTTAGATAGGAAGAGTATAAGCAGTACATATCAATTTCTAGGAGTGAATTTGATCTCATATTTAGCAAGAAATAAAACTCGATAGCCTTGTCTATGGTGGAAGCCGAATACATTACTGCTGGGAGTTGTTGTGCTCAACTATTATGGATCAAACAACAACTAGAAGATTATGGTATTACTTATAATAATATTCCTATTTGAAGTAATAACACAAATGTCATAAATTTAACTAAAAATCCTATATTGCATTCAAGAATAAAATATATAAAAATAAGACGTCACTTTATTAGAGAGCATGTTCAAAATAACGATATACTTCTTGAAAATGTGCCTACTGAAAATCAAGTTGCTGATATCTCTACAAAACTGTTTGTAAGTTTGAATGAATGAAGTTTGAATTTTGGCATGCATCGTATCAATTTCCTCATATGAATGAATGAAATTATCTTCTTTCATATTTTACCGAACTTTTTTAAATTATTGTATACTTTTTGATAATGACAAAAAGAAGAAGAATGAGTATAAAATGAGAATTGTAACTACAAGTATGGAAGAAATCAGAACTTGAATTGCTAAAATGGAAGAAATCAGAACTTGAATTGCTAAATTAAAATCTCGGCACATAATAAGGGGGAGCAACACAAAATTTAACCTAAATTGAACATTACTATCATATTCAAGGAGAGCTATGTAAAATGATAGAATCTAAATGAATATAATATATGAGTTAATTGGTAAGACCAAATGAGAATATTATTTTTAAATATAAAGAAAAGGTTATACTCAAAAGGTTTTATCATCATCAAAAAGGGAAAGATTGTTGACTCTAGTTTAATTTTGATGATAACAAAAATATTTGAGTATAAATTATTAAATTACTAACATTGGTTGTAAGGATATGTTATTATAAATTTTAAAGTACTCACAAATATCAAGTATTTTAATTCATCCAAATAAAGATTCATCACTCAAGATTTTAAAGAAGAAGTACTAGAATGGAAACAGCTTTCCAGAGGTCAAAATGAAGATTAAATCAAGACATAAAGGACAAGTCTAGTCTACAAAGTAATTTATAGATTAAAGGATCAAAAACAATCTTTGGCATACTTGGCATGCAAATTGGGCTGACCGAGTCTGAGACTAGGCCATCCTAGTCTCAGTGGAGTAGAAGATAGAAAGGGCAGAAAGCTGAATTTTTGTGATCCAGGAGATTGAGCCGATCCAGATAAAAACTAAGCCGATCCAGTCAAAAAGTAAGCCATCCTAGTCTTAGACAACAAAAGAAGATAGAAATAGTGTTTCAGAATTTTTGAGACTGAGTCGACCCAGTTTAAAACTGAACCGGTCCAGTACTTATAATGGCTAGTGTTGACGCAGAATTTGATCATCGTCGAAATCTACTGGAGTGGAGGCCGATGAGGTCACCATCGGAGACCTACAAAATAAAGTTCCGTCTGAAGCCGATGGATGGGTGGCTCCGGCAGGACCCTCCAACGATCAAGTCAGCTCTGGCCAACAGAAATGGAGTGCTCGGGAATGAGTTTCGGAGCTTAGAGAAGAAGAGGAGAGCTCAGAGATCAGAGATCAGAGGTTAGGGTTAGCATATCTGGAGGGTCCTTTATAGGTGGAGCTTAATTGATGGTGACGGCCATATTGCCTGGTAGAGAGCCGTTGGGGTCGCATGAAGTTTGGTACGGAGAGGAAGGTATCGTCAGACGGATAGTGACGGCCATACTGATAGGTCATGGGCCGCATGGGGTTGGTTATGGAGAGAGTGGTGTCGCCAGTGGTGGTGTCCATGTCGTCCGATCGTGGGCCATATGGGACTAGTTACGGAGAGAGTGGCATTGCCAAACTGATAATGGCGGCCATACCATCGAGGTCTGATAGCCGTAGCTCGAGGAAGTAGGCAATGGCTGGTGGACTCGAGCATATATCAGTTCTAAAGAAGCTCGGACTCCAAAAGAAGTTCGACCGAAAGGAGGCTCGAAAGGAGTTCGACCCCTGTGAATCCAAGGAGCCCGGCCACTAAGCAGTTCGGCCAACTGAATAGGTTCGAAGGAGCTCGACCGCTGGAAGTTTGGTCCAGACGCTAGGAGTCTGAAGAAGCTCGGCCACTGAGGGTTTGGTCCGGATGCTGGGAGTCCGAAGAAGCTCGGTCGCTAAGGAGTTCGGTCCGGACGGATGCTGGGAATCCGAAGGAGCTCGATCGCTAAGGAGTTCGGTCCGGACGGACGCTGAAAATCCGAAGGAGCTCGATCGCTGAGGAGTTCGGCCAGCTGAAGGGTTCAGCTAAGACCCATCCATTGAAGCTCTTTCGTGGCTACTGGTTGCATCAAGCAGAGCATCGAACCGGACTTCGATAGGAGCGGGGTTCATCCCCAATAGCTAGTTTCTAGTTTTATAGCTTTTCACTCCACACATCTTCCAATGGCTATTTTGGATCTTCTAATGACTAGATCACTTTCAGAAGCCTATAATGATGACTTATAATGGTAGAAAATCTCAAGAATACTTAAGAAATACTTGAGCCAAGAAAATTAACTTTTGAACCCACAAGAGAGAGCTTCCAAGCAGATTTTCAGTCCTTCAAGTGTGTGAGCTCAATAGTGAAAAGGAAGGAGTGCTTTTCAGTGTTACTCTTGTCCTTCCAACATCCTCAATCAGAGAGAAGTTAAGCCATCACCATTGAAAATCAATTCCTACTTCTTTCAAGCATTCAAGAGAAGAAATTAAGCCTACAAGCCAAGCTTCTAGATTTTCTTCTCCTAAGCTTCAAGAGTTTGCTTTTATTTTATTTACTATATTATTTATTTTTATTTCAAGTTTCTTGGGGTGAGAAACTTGGGTTGGTCCAAGCTTAGAGTTAAAAATTGTATGGTTATAATTGGTAAGCCAAAGTGAAAATCAATCAAGATTGATTGTTAGCTCGAAAAAATAATCATTGTATGGTTGTGATTGGTGAGCCAAGATCAAAATCAACTGGGTTGGATTGTGAGCCCAAGTAAAATAATTGGACTGTAATCAAGCTTAGTGATCATAGTTGAATTTCTAAGTGGTCTACTTAGAGAGTGGATGTAGGTATTGAATTTAGCATCGAACCACTATAAAATCATTGTGTTTGTGATTATGTGTTACTATTTTATTAATTTCATTCACTACAAATTACATAGCTCATTTTATTTGATACTAAATTAAATTAATCCACTTACATCTTAAGCTTAAAATTTAAAATATCCAATTCACCTCCTCTTAGAAAGCCATTCTTGGACAACAATTTAGGATACGTTTGATTTGCAGACAAATTTTTTTTTTAGAAAGTAATTTTTTTTAAAATTACTTTATAAAAATAGGATTTTGATATATTTGGTTGACCATCGGAAGATGACTTATTATAGACTGGCTTATATTTGACTGAGCACCTATTTTTCTAAGAAAACTATGTAGAATATTCATTATACTCTTAATAGATATAAAATAATAAATTTTTGCTCCTAAACTTTATATAAATAATAATATTATATTTATATTAATATAAATATAATACTAATATATATTATAATATAATATTATATCATAATAATTTATTATACTAATATAATACTAACATATATTAATGGTATATTAATATAATATTAATATTTTAATATAATAAATTTATTAATATAAATATAAATATAATATTAAATATAACTATTTGAAGACCCACGTATTGCATAGGATAGATAATTACGATCTATAATTATTAAAATTTTTTATAATAAATAATTTTAGTTTTTTAATATTTTTATTTATTTATTTATTATATATAATTTTTTTTATTATTTTATAAACTAATATTTTATTTTATATTTTTTCTTCCTATTCTCATGCCATCTATGCGCCTGTCGGTACTGTTGCATCCTCTGTCACCCCACCATGGCTCTCATTCTCTCCTGATCGTACCTCCAGCCCCTCTCTTCTTCCATACCTTCTCTGCGCCTGTCGGTGTCGCCCCATCCCCCTGCCACTCCACCATCGCTCTTCTCTTCTCTCGATAAACGCTGATCCCAATCATACTTTTCAGCACCCTTATCAGTACCGCTACCCCCGCACCACCTGAAGGAAGATAGAGAAGCTCTCTCTCTTCTTTTTTTTCTTTTTTTTTTATAAAATAATATTTTATTATTATTTTTCTTCTTTTTATTTTCATACCTTCTCGGCACCATCATGGCTCTCCTTCTCTCTTGATAACATCGAATTCATCGACCTGCCTCTCCTCTTTATCTGTTAGATATGTGTTCCCCAAAAGCCAGAATTGGCTGACACTTGTAATACACTTCTAGGGGCAAAATTATAATTTTGACTATAAATAATAAAATGGGTTATTTTCTATCACATATGTGTATTTAGTGTCTGTGATACATCCTTTGAGTTAATGGTAATGATAATTCATATTTTCAAGAGTTGAAAATTTAAGACATGAATAATCATTATTAACTCATAAAATGCTCCCGACCATAGGATCATCACGAGGATGGTGATTGATCCGGAAGGTTGGTGTACAATCGCTTCTCTTTAGTAGATGAGTCTTGAGTCTACGGTGTGGAGACACCGGAGCGAGAGTACAGGTACTCGTTAGAGAACGAGGGCACTGAGCGTGACCACCTCGAGTAGTCATTAGGAAGTCTACCTTCTCGTCAATGACTGACTCGATGCTGCAGTAGTGTGTCTGGTTCTTTGACCTGAGATGCATCGGCAGTTCACCTTGAGGGTGTTATAGTTTGACTACACCATTACTCGGTCTCCTAGCCATATGGAACCCTGAGGTGTATGTTGGCTATAGCATGTTCATTGTAGGAACTGGATTGCATCAAGATGGAATCTATCTACCTCGGTGGTAGAGGAGCAGCCCTATGATGATCATGAGAATCAAGTCCAGAAGCCCATGGCCATGGCAGAGAGTGAAATAATAGAAAGAGTTTCTATTTAGATTTTCACATTGGACTCGAATCGAATGATTACATCATATGACAGAGACTAGGGTTTGACGAGTTCACCTTAACCCTAATCTGATCGGGGCTCAAGATAGAAGAACTTAATCACACAGGTAGCTGCACCAAGAGGTTCGCATTCAGCTCTGATGGGTTGCCACCATATACTGCTAGGTGTCACTGGTGGATTTTGGGAGCAATTAGAATGATTTAGATGATCGATCATTCTAGCTGTTCGAATCAGAAGAGTTCTGATCCATCGAAAGGAGTTTCGATGATGTCGATGATAGAGATCATGACATATCCCATTACCATACAGAACTGAACCTAACTGGGTCACACAAACAAGGGTTTGAATCTGGTGATCATCAATTGAACTGATCTAGTTCAATTGATCTGAATGAGATTCAATTAGGTTCAAGGAAAATCGTGCTAGCACTCGATTGAACCTAACGTTCTTCTTTTTTACTATCATAAATAAGTTGTCTGACTGAGCCAAAGGAGTTTGTGCTCAATCAGAGGCCTTCATATGGTCTGACTGGAGGTTGTCCAAGTCAGAAAAGGTTGTCTTAATTTTGAGATAAATTTTTGAGTCACCTGCCATTTTTGGTCACCTTTTAATTCTTACCTTTGACTTTGGTCAAACGTTGACCTTTGACCCTTTGACTTTTGACCCACATGTCATGCACCTATTGGAGAGCTGGTGGGGGCCTTGTCCCCTGCTGAAAACCTGGCAAAGAAGGGGGGCGCACGCCAAGGTGGCGTGAGCCCAATGGAGGCGCCTAGGAGTCCCTTGGTTGGACAAGGACTCCACCTCTCCTTTTGGATTCCAATTAGAGTTCTACTAAGAACTTTGACTGGTCTTAGGCACCCTCTAAGGAGGAATCCAGGGGTCTCTATTATTCCCACCAATCAGATTTAGATCTGATTTCACAAAGGGTTGTGATTGGTTGGGAGGAAGAGGAGTTGGATCAGCAAGAGTCTATAAATAAGACCCTGCCCAACTCTAATTTTTAAGAGATTCAATTAAGCCCACGCCCCAAGGCTGCCCTCTCCTTTCTCCATGCCACCATCTCCCTCTCCCTTCCTCTCCACGTCCAAAAAGTTTGGGTCCCTTGGTTGGATTCAGATCAAGCAAGAAAGGCGATCAAAAAGCAAGAAGGCTGCGCTGCTGCAAAGGACGACTGCACTGATCTTCAAAAGAGTTTTGAAGATCCTCCAGATCAGATCCAGATCTAATTTTTGGAAGTGTGATAGAGAAGAAGAGGATCTCCAGATCCAAGCCCTGAGTGGATACCGGTAGAGGCCAGGCGCTTGCGTGGCTAGATCCAGAACCTTCCGCTGCTGCAATCAGGATCATCAACAGGGTAATAGGATTACCCAAATCAAGGTAAAAAATTAAATTAAATTTAATTTATTTATTTTTTTAATTATTAAAAATAATAGAATTAGATCTAAAAAATATCAAGATCTGATTGAGATCAAGAGAAAATTTTTGAAATATATCTCTTGATCTGATCAGATCTGAACGAACCTGGATCCGGGAAAATCAGGATTTCCCTTCAACTGGTATCAGAGCCATGGTTGTTCTAAATTTTTTAGATCTGATTTTAATTTTAATTTTAATTAGAAAATAAATTTTCAGATGTCACATGAGATGTGATCAGATCTAAAATTAAAAAAAAAAATTAAAATTAAATTAATTTGGATCTAAGATTATGAAGATATGCATGACTAGTTCTAGAATAGAATAGTTCTATAGATAGTCTAGTTTTGCATAATTTTTTTTTTGATTAAAAATATTTTTAGATCTATTTATTTACTATTTTTTTTGATATTATAAGTATTATAATAACATCTAAAATAAAAAATAAAATTAAAATTTAATTTATATCATATGAGATATGATAGATGCATGTCTAGACTAGTTGTAGAATAGTTCTACATAATTATGTCTAGATTAGAATTTATTTTGATTAGATCAATTTAAATCTAATTTTTTAGATTATTATGAGATAATTTAGATCTGAAAAACATGCATGATTGATACATGAGATGTATGCAAAATATGCCATTGATTAGATCTAATTTTGTATATGAGATATATGATATAGATCTAATTTACTGTTTTGTAGATTATTGAATGTTCCTGATTAAGGCGTTCCTCTTGGCCGTCCGGTCATAAGAACGAAGAAGGGTTTAAAGGCCCTCTCCTTCCCATTCGATGGGGTGTTCTTATGATGTGTAGGGGTGCTGCGTGTTCGTCCTTAATCAGAAACCCAAAACTTACTTTCTGCAAAACCCTAGATCCTGAAACCCTAGGATTTATTGTGCATATTTTTTGTTTATGAACCCTAACTTAATTAAGAATTAAGTTTATGGAAATATTAATTAGGTCTAAAATTGAGAATTTCAGATCTAAGACATATTCATAATACTGGGTTCGGGCTTGGGTAGCTCAATTAGGTCTAAGCGGTTGATCAAACCGAATCAAGAGTTGGTTAGATGGGATCAACAATGCTTAAATTGACCAGCCTAATAGGATTAAGTCTGGGTCAAGATCGAGTCACGAGTCACGATCAAGCAAGACCTAATTAGGCTCAGAGGTTAGAGTCTGGATTGTAGGCTAACCCAATTGGTTCTGACTCAACAATTTGGTGTCTAAGGTAAGTTTGGCACATACGACCGACTGATTTTTTAATTGGAAGCTACTCGACCTGAATGCGTTCTTGTACGAGTTAATGGCATATTCCTTCCACCGGTCTCACTTACCTGGCCATATCTGTTGACACAGTTCTGATCTGAGGTGGTCAATAATCCGAGCTAACCCATGCCACTAGGTTAGTCATAATTGTTATGACTAAGCCAAGTCTAGTTTAATGAGACCTGAATCAATTCTCCCTAAGAAAAGATTAAGTCTGAGGTCTTCCACCATTGTAGATGTGCGGGCCCTTTCCGGGGTTGATTGTTCTCGGCTGGATACAGTGGCTCAGTTGCACCGGGAAGATGCAACCATGTCTATTAGGCATTGGATGCTATGGGCTGGAGGATGAGTTGGGCTCAATATTTTGGATACGGTGAGAGACTCAATTAGGAACCCAGTCTATGCAAATGGTGGGTCTGACTTAACTAAGGAGTGGATCAATATTTCGGATACGGTGAGATTCATGAATTAGAGACCAAGTTTGGGTGCACCATGATTAGAGAATCATTGAACAAGAGTTGTTCACTCATTGGCTAACCCATCACCAATAACTGTTAGGTGAGGTGATGAGTCAGTTGGTGAGACCGCACCCACCCACTAGAAATCATTAATCATGGAGATTTTTGCATCTCTACAGAGGGAGTGTAGGGATCCGAGAAAATAGTGGGAGCTAATTTGTTTAAAAATAAAATCCCTAAATAAATTGGTCAAGTCAAAATTACAGTATCTAACTAGAATCTTTGACTCTCTACAGGAAAAATGTCTGCGTCCAACCCATTGGCACGTATCCTGGACACACATAGACTGACTGGACCCAATTATAAAGATTGGCTCAGGAACTACAAAATTATTTTGGGTTTTGAGAAGTTAACACATGTTTTGGACCAGGACCCTCCCACCTTACCAGCTCGTCCATCCACTGAACAGAGAGCGTCTCTGGAAAAATGGATTGACGAAGATAATAAGGCCAGATACTACATGTTGGGCTCGATGTCTGATGAGCTCCAGCGCCAACATGAAGATATCGGGACTGCTCGCCAAATGTTGGCTCACCTGCAGGAGATGTTTGGTGAACAGAGTCGCGCAGCCAAATATCAAGTCACGAAATGACTTTTTAAGGCTAAGATGCGTGATGGGCAGTCAGTCCAAGATCACTGTCTGACAATGATCAAGGACATGGAAGAGCTTGAGAAGCTCGGTGTGAAGTTGGACTTGGATCTGCAGAATGATATTATTCTGCAATCCTTGACTGATGCATATGGGCAATTCATCATGAATTACCACATGCATAAACTTCAAAATTCCTTGGCCGAATTAATGAATATGCTGGTTACCGCTGAGCTTTCTATGAAAGGTTCTAAAGGCTCAGTTCTTGCTATGGAACGGACTTCTTCCAAAAGAAAGTCTTATGGAAAGAAAAAGAAGTCTGTGAAAAAGCAAAAGGTGGAAGGAAGGAAAGAAGAAAAAGGCAGAAGCCGAAGAAGAAGGCCGATGATCAAAGGAAAAGTGTTTCCATTGCAACAGCGACGGCCATTGGAAGCGGAACTGCCCTACTTACCTGGCCACCCTAAAGAAGAAGGAAGGTCCTTCTGGAGGTATGCTCGTTATTGAGTCTAACCTTACGGTTTCTTCTGCATCCAGTTGGGTGCTTGACTCTGGTTCTAGTGCTCATCTCTGTGCACTTCTATGCAGGGTCTTGAGGATAGCAGGAGGCTGAGGGATGGAGACATGATCCTACGCATCGGTAATGGAGCAAGAGTTGCTGCAGTAGCCGTGGGAACATACCCTCTTCGATTACCATCTGGTTTAGACTTAGTTTTAAAAGACTGTTATTATGTGCCTGCAGCTAGCAGGAATTTGATTTCTGTTTCATGCTTAGCACAAGAAGGTTATGTGATCACCTTCTTTAAGGACCATTGTAACATTCTTTATGAAAGAAATAAAATTGCAAATGGTTTCCTTATTAATGGTCTTTATCAGTTACATATTGATGTACCTATTTTTAACTATCGAGCAAAACGTGAATGCCATGAAATCAAACGACCTAGGGATAGTCCAAACGATAGATATCTATGGCACCTGAGATTAGGTCATATAGCAGAAGATAGGATTAACAAATTGGAGAAAAATGGGCTATTGAGTCCATTGACTTTTGAGTCATATCCAACTTGTGAATCTTGTCTTCAAGGCAAAATGACTAAACTCCCTTTTGTTGGACATGGGGAGAGGGCCACAGATCTCCTTGCCCTAGTACATACTGATGTGTGCGGCCCATTTCGATGTGCCGGCTAGAGGCAATTTTGTCTACTTCATTACCTTTACCGATGATCTGTCTAGGTATGGGTATGTGTATCTTATGAGACACAAGTCTGAAGCTTTTGAAAAGTTCAAAGAATTCAGACATGAAGTAGAAAAACAAACTGGAAAACCCATTAAGGTTCTTCGATCAGATCGAGGAGGTGAATACCTTAGCCGGGAATTCCTAGACTATCTCAAAGGAAAATGGCATAGTCTCTCAATGGACTCCACCAGGAACACCTCAACTCAACGGGGTTTCAGAATGGAGAAATCGGACTCTATTGGATATGGTTCGATCCATGATGAGCTTCACAGACCTCCCTGATTTTCTTTGGGGACACTTCATTGTTAACTTCAATTCTATCTACTGAATAGGGTTCCCTCTAAAAACCGTTCCTACCACACCGTATGAGATATGGCACGGTAAGAAACCAAGTCTGAGTCATCTCAGAATTTGGGGTTGTCCGGCTCATGTCAAAAGACAACAAGCGGACAAGTTAGAGTTTAGGTCCTTTAGAGCTCGATTCATAGGATATCCTAAAGAGTCATTAGGATACTATTTCTACATTCCAGAAGACCACAATGTGATTGTGAGTCGACATGCCATCTTTCTTGAAAAATAGTTTATTCAAGATAGCGGCATTGGAAAGCAGATTCAAGCTTGATGAGAAAGTCTCACAAGCAGAACGAGCTAAGGACCAAGTGGAACCAAATCAGGTTGAGCCAATAAGAACACTACCTCCTCCACCTCGTAGATCGGAAAGAGTTTTCCGTCCCCCTGAAAGATACTTAGGTATTATTTCAGAGGATGTAGAGGAAAATGTTCCTCATAGGTAATGGTGCTCATGGTGATGATCCCAAAACCTACAACGAGGCGATATCAGATATCGACTCCGAGAAATGGCTTAGAGGCAATGAAGTCAGAAATTGACTCGATGCACTCAAACCAAGTCTGGACCTTGGTAGATCCACCAGAAGGTATAGTACCTATTGGGTGTAAATGGATCTTCAAGAGAAAGATTGGTGCAGATGGGAATGTGGAGACATTCAAGGCTAGACTAGTGGCAAAAGGTTATAGTCAACGCGAAGGCATTGACTATCAGGATACCTTTTTCCCAGTAGCTATGCTAAAATCCATCCGCACATTGCTTGCTGTTGCAGCCTATTTCGATTATGAAATATGGCAAATGGACGTGAAAACGGCATTCCTTAAATGGATATCTTGAGGAAGATATCTATATGGAACAGCCGCTAGGTTTCACATCCAGTGATACTGATCACAAGGTTTGCAAGCTGCAAAGGTCCATATATGGACTTAAGCAAGCATCTCGGAGCTGGAACACTCATTTTCAATGATGTGATCAAAAAGTTTGGTTTCATCAAAAATGAAGAGGAACCATGTGTTTTCAAAAAGGTCAGTGGGACGCTGTTGTCTTCCTCGTATTGTACGTGGATGACATCCTCCTTATTGGGAATGATATTCCCATGTTGACATCAGTCAAAATGTGGTTGTCCAAGGAATTCTCCATGAAAGACCTAGGTGAAGCATCCTTTATTCTAGGAATTAAGGTCTATAGGGATAGACCGAATAGGATGCTAGGACTTTCACAGAAGATGTACATAGAGGAAGTACTAAAGAGGTTTAGTATGGAAAACTCTAAGAGGGGATTAATACCCTTCAGACATGGTATTCATCTTTCCAAGAAGATGTGCCCCAGCACACCTGAGGAAATAGAACGCATGAGCAAGATCCCTTATGCTTCTGCAATAGGGAGCCTCATGTATGCCATGCTATGTACACGACCTGATATAGCCCATGCTGTGAGTGTCACAAGCAGATATCAGTCAAATCCAGGTGAAGAACACTGGACTTCTGTGAAATGTATCCTTAAGTACTTGAGAAGAACTAAGGATATGATGTTGGTCTTTGGTAATGGAGAACTCCAAGTCCAGGGATACACAGACTCGGATTTCATGTCCGATATAGATGATCGAAAGTCGACATCTGGGAGTCTGTTTGTGTGCAATGGTGGAGCTGTCAGCTGGAAGAGTTCCAAGCAAACTGTGATAGCAGATTCCACCATGGAAGCAGAATATATCGCTGCATCAGAGGCTGCGAAGGAAGCATTCTGGTACAAGAAGTTTGCTGCAGAAATTGGAGTAATGCCATCAGATGCCATTCCTCTTACTGCGACAACAATGGCGCCATAGCCCTTGCTAAGGAGCCAAGGTCTCACTAGAAATCCAAGCATATTGAGCGGCGATATCATCTCCTCCGCGATTACCTCGAGAAGGGTTACGTCGAGGTCAAGAGAGTCAACTCCACAGATAATGTGGCAGACCCACTTACAAAGCCGTTGGGCCAGCAGAAGATCGAAGCCCACCTTGAGAAGATGGGACTTAGACTTGTAGCCAATTGGCTTTAGGACAAGTGGGAGATTGTTAGATATATGTGCCCTAGAAGCCAGAATTGGCTGACACTTGTAATACACTTCTAGGGGCAAAATTATAATTTTGACTATAAATAATAAAATGGGTTATTTTCTATCACATATGTGTATATTTAGTGTCTGTGATACATCCTTTGAGTTAATGGTAATGATAATTCATATTTTCAAGAGTTGAAAATTTAAGACATGAATAATCATTATTAACTCATAAAATGCTCCCGACCATAGGATCATCACGAGGATGGTGATTGATCCGGAAGGTTGGTGTACAATCGCTTCTCTTTAGTAGATGAGTCTTGAGTCTACGGTGTGGAGACACCGGAGCGAGAGTACAGGTACTCGTTAGAGAACGAGGGCACTGAGCGTGACCACCTCGAGTAGTCATTAGGAAGTCTACCTTCTCGTCAATGACTGACTCGATGCTGCAGTAGTGTGTCTGGTTCTTTGACCTGAGATGCATCGGCAGTTCACCTTGAGGGTGTTATAGTTTGACTACACCATTACTCGGTCTCCTAGCCATATGGAACCCTGAGGTGTATGTTGGCTATAGCATGTTCATTGTAGGAACTGGATTGCATCAAGATGGAATCTATCTACCTCGGTGGTAGAGGAGCAGCCCTATGATGATCATGAGAATCAAGTCCAGAAGCCCATGGCCATGGCAGAGAGTGAAATAATAGAAAGAGTTTCTATTTAGATTTTCACATTCGGACTCGAATCGAATGATTACATCATATGACAGAAACTAGGGTTTGACGAGTTCACCTTAACCCTAATCTGATCGGGGCTCAAGATAGAAGAACTTAATCACACAGGTAGCTGCACCAAGAGGTTCGCATTCAGCTCTGATGGGTTGCCACCATATACTGCTAGGTGTCACTGGTGGATTTTGGGAGCAATTAGAATGATTTAGATGATCGATCATTCTAGCTGTTCGAATCAGAAGAGTTCTGATCCATCGAAAGGAGTTTCGATGATGTCGATGATAGAGATCATGACATATCCCATTACCATACAGAACTGAACCTAACTGGGTCACACAAACAAGGGTTTGAATCTGGTGATCATCAATTGAACTGATCTAGTTCAATTGATCTGAATGAGATTCAATTAGGTTCAAGGAAAATCGTGCTAGCACTCGATTGAACCTAACGTTCTTCTTTTACTATCATAATAAGTTGTCTGACTGAGCCAAAGGAGTTTGTGCTCAATCAGAGGCCTTTATGGTCTGACTGGAGGTTGTCCAAGTCAGAAAAGGTTGTCTTAATTTATGAAATAAATTTGAGACAACACCTACCATTTTTCATCATCTGCTAATTCTTGTACTTTGACTTGGTCAAACATTGACCTTTGATCCTTGGACATCTGACCCATGTGTCATGCACTTATTGGAGAGCTGGATAGGGGCTTGTCCCCTCTCTGAAAATTGGCAAAGAAGGGGCGCACGCCTAGGATGGCATGCGCCCATGGATAGGGATGCTGGAGTCCCATGGACAGATAGGACTCCAGATTCCTTTTGGATTCCAAACTAGAGTGACCCTCATCTATAGACTTTGACCAATCTTAGGCGCCTATCTAAGGAAGGAATCCATGGGTCTCTCTCATCCCACCAATCAGATTTAGATCTGATTTGAACAAAGCAAGTTGTGATTGGTCGGGGTGATGCAGCACTGCATGGCGCAGTAGAGTCTATAAATAAACCCTATCTGCGCCCATTTTTTAAGAGAGTTCATCTAAGCCACGCTCCAAGGCTGCCCCTCTCCCTTCTCCATGCCACCATCTGGCCCTCTCCCTCCTCTCCATGCCCAAGAAAGTTGGGTTCCTCTGATTAGTGCGAGTCAAGCAAGAAAAGGCTGACGAAAAAGGAAGAAGGCAGCACTGCTGCAAAGATGATGGGTGATATTCAGAAGAAGTTTTGAAGATCCTCCAAATTAGATCCAGATCTGATTTTTGAAAAAAAAAATAGAGAAGGAGAAGATCTCCAAATTCAGCCTGAGTGGATACCGATAGAGGCCAGGTGCTTGCGTGGCTAGATCCAGAACCTCAGAGCTTCTGCAGGATCATCAATGGCTAATCAGATTACCCAAGATCAAGGTAAAAATTAATTTAGAATTAATTTAGTTTATTTTTTTAATTATTAAATTATAAATTTAATCTAAAAAAATGTCAGATCTGATCTAAATTTGAGAGAAAATTTTTGAAATATGCCTCTCGATCCAATCAGATCTGAACGAATCTGATCTAAAAAATCCGGATTTTTCCTTCAGTATCTTCTCCAAACTTTCAAAGACTATTAAATACAAAGATTTAATTTTTAAATTGATGAAGTATCGTGCTCTATTTATAAATAATTTATTAAATTTGATCTAATTTGATCCGATGGATCGATTCAGATATCGAAATATATTATTTTATAAAAAAATAATAAAAATATTATTTAAAAAATAAATTAATATATTATTATTTTAAAATTAAAAAATGATATGCTATCTTTTTAAAATAATAATAAATTAATATTTTTTTAAAAAAATATTATTATTATTTTTATAATATTTTAATTTTAAAATAATAATTTTTAAAAAGTATTTTTCATCACTTATCCTTTTCTACTTTTATTTTTAAAATATTATTTTTTTTAATTTTTTAAAATATTAATTTATTATTATTTAAAAATAATATTTAAATTATTATAAATAATAAAATAATAATCCACATGGCATAGCTAAAATTATCTGAGATATTGAGGTGGTAACACCATAATACTTCTCTATAGAGTATTATTATATATATTTCTTCTTTTTCTTTATAAAATAATATTTTATCATTATTATTTTCCTTCCTTCCTATTCTTATATCTTTTCTACGTCCATCGATGCCGCTCCACCATGACTCTCTTTTTTAATAAATATCAATTTCGATCGTATCCTCTCATTTTTTCTCATACCTTCTTTAAACTTTTTAAGACTATTAAATATAGAAATTTAGCTTTCAAATCGATGGAGTACCATACTCTATATACGGATAATTTATTAAATTTGATCTGATATGATCTGAAGGATCGATTCAGATCTTAAAATATATTATTTTATAAAAAATAATATTATTATTATTTAAAAAATAAATTAATATATTATTATTTTTAAAATTAAAAATAATATACTATCTTTATAAAATAATAATAAATTAATATTTTAAATAATAATCTACGTGGCATAACTAAAATTATCTGAGATATTGAGGTGGCAACACCATAATACTTCTCCATAGAGTATTATTATATATATAATAGATAATAGATATCATATTAATATTAATATTAATAAAATATTATATTAGTATAAATATTAAAATAATATTAAAATCTAATAAATATTATAATATTATGTTAATATTAAATTCAGTATTCCATCCTAATTGTTGTGGTAAGGCTTTAGATCGTTGAGAGAAACTCGCGCTGGAGAGCGAGTTGGATTGACGTGGATCACAAATCAACCTACAAAAAAAATTTCATGAATCGGTAAGATACCCTCTGATTTAGGATCCTCCGATGCTTAAGTTAGTTGAGACCTTGTGAACAAATAGTGAAAATAGAAGGCAAGAAAGCAGAAGGAGAGGATTTGAGTAGAGAGTAATTCGATCTTTCTTTAATGAAAAAGTCGAAAGTGATTTCAGTAGAGTGTCTACTCTGTGAATCTTGTGCTTACCTTGGAAGGATACCCTACCTCCTATTTATAGAGAAAGTTTGCTTAGGCCTTAAGAAAAGTTTGTTAGGTTGTTAGTTTGGTATGGCCAGTTGGATTACAGCTACTAGCCGTTTTATCTTAGTGGCGGTCGGTTATACTACAACTGGAGGGTCGCAATTAGGTGGGAGCGTAGTTGGCCCTTAACTGGCTTCTAGAGTGTATCAAGATCTATAAATCATCAATCTGGATTTATAACAAGATCGATATTTTACCATCTTGAGGGGCTTGCATTGTGGATCCTGAGCAATGATTATCCATGTCGGTAGAAACCCAATGTTCTGTTGATCTCGGATTGCCACTTGCTTTTATGTTGAAAGAATGCTAATCTGATCTTGACTTGTTAGGAGATTGGCTAAATATCGATCTAGAGGACGTAGCCTTCAAACTGAGAATGGTAGTTAACCATTCTGATTTTTCTATGGTCGGTATATTACCGATCTAGTCTCAATTACTTAGCTAATTTTCGTCACTGCTAAGGTACAGCAAGGGCTCCAGATCGGTATTTTATCGATCTAATACCAAAGATTGTTGTTTTTGCATTATTTGAAATGATAATCCCTTTGATGGCACCACGTGTCTGATGAGGATTGTCCGTACCAATAGTTGCCCCCCACTTTCTGAACTTGGAGCTGAACTCTATTAGCGATAAGTGCGGAAAGTCATTTCAAAGATCATTCACTATGCCAAGGATCGTATTGTGCAGTTACCAAATTTAATTTTTAAATGATTCAAAAGGACATGCCATCTCATTTGTCAAAATTGCCATACTCTGACATTTAAGGAAGCGTGGGAGAAAGTGAGACCATCATTGGTTGTGCCACTATTACCCAGACGACATGGGGCACATGGTGCCCATCTGTGAGCCGATTGAACCGCCATGCAGAATAGATCTACGTGGCTCGATCTGGACCGATGTATCAAAATAGTTTTTCTGTGGCTTTTTTACATGACTGACAAATGATTTAAATCCAATGGCGGATAGCTCAATCTATACCATTGCCTCCTCCTATATATAGGACATTTGTCCATTCCTCTTTTACTTTTATTTCCTTTTACCTGGAGCATAGGCTTTACTGTAAAAGAAGCTTTCGAGTGTCCAGTTGGTCAAAGAAGAGGATGCTTTTGGTGGTCGCCAGAACTTAAAGAGGGCTAACCAGAATGTCAAAGAAGGCTCCCTTCCCCTTTTGGTAGAGTCTCTTTTTCCTTTTAGAGCTTAGAGCTTCCTTTTTCTAGGAGTTCCTTGCTTTGGAATTCTCTTTTTCTTTTCTAAGTCTTTTCTATTTCTTTCTTCCTTAATATCCTCTAAGAAGAGCACTGCTCCTGATGGTAGCAGTATAAGGAGGGAGCCAATCCTGAATGACCATGAGATGGTGCACCTGATTCTTGGTTGCCATCAAGGCAGGTAATCCATCTTAGGGTACCGCCAAGGCTGGTGTTTCTGGTGATGGTAGTTTAGGGTCTCCGATGAGGAGATTCCCAGATTACTTTGGTAGTTCAAGGTACAGCCTTTTATCTTGATCGATGCCGATCTAGATAGACTCAAAAAAAAAGTATTTCATCCCTGTTGAGGATAAATTCTACTTCCATCGAAGTTCAGCCTGATGCTTAGTCTAATGCAATCAGTAGTCACGGAAGAGCTTCAATGGATGAGCCTTAGCCAAACTCCTTCAACCAATCGAACTCTTCAACGATCGAGCCCCAGCCGAACTCGCTCTGAACTTCTCCTTCAGTCGGCCTCCTATGGGAGCCGAACTCCCTCTGAACCTCTTCTTCAGTTGAACTCCTATGGGAGCCGAACTCCCTCCGATTCTCTCCTTCAGATGGACTCCTACGGGAGCCGAACTCCCTCCAGTTGTCTTCTTCAGTTGGCCTCCTATGAAAGTCGAACTTTCTCCGGATCTCTCCTTCAGTCGAACTCCTATGGGAGCCGAACTCCCTCCGGTTCTCTCCTTCAGACGGACTCCTATGGGAGCCAAACTCCCTCTGGTTCTCTTCTTCAGTCAGCCTCCTATGGGAGTCAAATTTCCTCTGAACTTTTTCTTCAGTCGGACTTCTATGAGAGCCGAACTCCCTCCGGTTCTCTCCTTCCATCAGCCTCCTACGGGAGTCGAACATCCTCCGGTTCTCTCCTTCAGTCGGCCTCCTATGAGAGCCAAACTTCTCCTTCAGTCAAACTCCTATGGAAGCCAAACTTCCTCCAATTCTCTCCTTCCGTTGGCCTCCTATGAGAGCCGAACTCTCTTCGATTCTCTCTTTTAGTCGGCCTCCTACGAGAGCTGAACTTCCTCCAGATCTCTTCTTTAGTCGGACTCCTACAGGAGCTGAACTCCTTCCGGACTTCTTCTTCGACCGAATCCCTCTAGGGGTCGAACTCCTTTCGGACATTCCCTTCGATCAAACTTCTTCTTCAGTCAGACTCCTCCAAGAGTCAAACTCTTTCTGGACTTCTCCTTCGGTCGAACTTCTTTCGGACATCCCCTTCGGTCGAACTCCTTTCGGATGATCCCCTCCAGATGTATTCTCTTTAGGAGTCCGAACTCTATTGAAATTAATATATGACGAAGTTCTTCACCGACCAACATCTGCTTTCCTCGAGCTACGGCTATTAAATCTCGATGAATGGTCGTCATCAATCTGACAGCATCTCTCTCTCCATAACAAGCCCCACGCGGCCCATGATCCAATAGTATGGCTATCACTATCAGTCTGACGACACCTTTCTCTCCATACCGAACTTCATGCGACCTCGAGCGGCCCACGATCGGACGGTATGGCCATCACCATCAACCTACTACAAGCTCCATCTATAAAATAAAACCCTCTAGATATATTTTCTCTAAGCTCTCTTCTTCTTTCCAAAATTCTGTCGAACTCATTTCTGAGCACCCCATTTCTGTTGGCTAGAAGAGCTGACTTGATCATCAGAGGATTCTGCCATAGCCACCACCACCAACTATGGATGGAACTTTATTTTGCAGATCATCGATGGTGACCTCATCTTCCTCAGCTCCAGTTCGATTCGACGTCGATCAAATTCTACACCAATAGATTTGGTGCTAGAGGAAGGACCTCTGTCTCTGAGGTACCCTTGTTCTTAAAGAAGTGCTCAGTCGATCCTGCCAACCTTCTTCTCCAGGGATCACCTCCACCCTCTCCCTCAATCCCGTGAAATGCCTCAATAGAAGATGACTTTCTGAAGATCTACCACTTCTGCCATCAAATCTGGGCCAGATCCATCCATTTCTGCTCCATCATCAGCACTTCAACCTCCACCTCTATCGACGATCATGGTAGATCCGAAGCTGATGCAGTAGATTCAGGACCTCACCGAGATGGTGTGGGCCATACAGCAGCCTTCAATGGTGACTCCATCAAAAAATCCACCATCAGGATGTCGAAAATCGATCCCAAAGAAGGATACTCGGGCTAGCATACTCATCGCCCCTGGAAAGGAAAAATAGAGAGCAGAAGATCCATATTCGGATCATGGTTCTCCTCTGGAGGAGACCTTCCCTATTTGTAATCGAAAGTCCTTCAAGATCTATGACCAAGACGACACCCTCGATCATAGACTATGGGAGATGGATCGATGGATTGAGAAACTCCACCATGTCATCCTAGCTTGTTATCACGACGTCTGCATCGATCTTTCTTTGTCTCCTTGGATTATGCAAGAGTTCATTCAGGTGAACTTTAAGCTTCCGTAATTTAAAAGCTACGATGGAACCTCTGATCCAGTCGATTATTTGGAGGACTTTTGGATCATGATGCTACTCCATGGCACACCAGATGTCATATTATATCAAGCTTTCCCATCTACCTTGAAGGAGGCAGCAAAAAATTGGTACTCAATATTGAAATCAGGTATGATCTTCTCTTTTGATCAGATGAGCCATCAGTTCACGGCCGACTTTGTCCGCAGCCGACGTCTGCACCGAGGTTCGAATTTTCTGATGAATGTCAGTCAAAAAGTGGGAGAATCCATCCAGACTTATGTTATCCAATTTAATGCTGTTGCATTGGAGGTTCAAAATTTAAATCAGTCTGTTGCAATGGCCGTACTTAAGGATGATCTTTAGAAGAAGATTTGCAATTCTTCCTGGAGAAGAAGTACCTTAGAAACTTTGTCGATTTGCTCGCTCGGGTCGAGGGATATGTTCGTGCGAAAGAAGCCTTCAAATTGAAGGATGAAGAAGTCGCAGAAGAGCGGTAAGCGGATGAATCTGATAGACCCACTATCGATAAAGGACCAAGAAAAGTTCGGTGGTGCTCGTAGACTTCCTCCGAGCGCAAGCAAGTCCGAACTCTTCGAGCTCATCATCGAGGAAGCTCCGATAGAGGGGTGCGAAGAAGTTCTCTCCTCGAAAGGTTTCACAACTATGCCCTCCTTAACACTCCTAAAAGTCAAGTTATGATGAAAATTAAGAATCAACTATCAATATCAGAAGAATTACGATCTCTTTCGAACAAGCACAATCGACATAAATATTGTCTCTACCATCATGACCATGGCCATGATACTGAGGAATGCATTCAGCTTCGAGATGAAATCGAGGAGCTCATCAGAAGGGATCGGCTAGGTCAATTCCTCCGATGCCAGCTTGAAGCAGGAGAAGATTGATCGAGGGCGCTGTCGTAGCCAGAACCATCCATGATGGGGAGCAACAAGGGGGTCGGCCACCTTTTGGTGTCATCAATGCTACCTCTGGGGGGGCTCGGTACTTCGACGAGCCATCATCTCTCAGCCTCAGGACCAAGAGAAGCTTGCTCCAAATTAAAAAGACCAGCATGAAATAGAGGAGGTCGTCTAGTCCAAAACTTATCATCTGAAGAAACTTGGAAGAACAATGCTCCTACGATCCTAAAATGTAGAGAATCTAAGAATGTGCTGCCAATAATTTCCCTTCAATAAGATTTCTCCATTTCGATATTTTTGTTTCTTAGTGCAGAAACTATGTGGTGACAGAAAAGAAGCAATCAATAGTGGCTATATTAGAAATAGGAGGAGAACCTCATCCTAATATGAGCAAGTTGAAGTCCTTCAACCTCGGCTATAGGAGATAAGACTCTTTCGAGCTTTAATCTTGGCTAGAGATAAGAGCTCTCTCGAGTGCCCGAGTCAACCTCGATTAGAGATAAGATCTCTTCCGAGCGATCGAGCCAACCTCGACTGCAGGAGATAAGATCTCCTCTAAGCTTCAATCTCGATCAGAGATAAGATCTCTTCCGAGCGTCTGAGTCAACCTCGACTAGAGATAAGATCTCTTTTGAGTGACCAAGCCAACCTCGACTGCAGCAGAAGATAAGATCTCCCTCGAGCTTCAACCTTGATCAGAGATAAGATCTCTTCCGAGTGCCTGAGTCAACTTCGGCTAAAGATAAAGATCTCTTCCGAGCGATCGAGTCAACCTCGATTGCTGGAGATAAGATCTCCTCCAAACTTTAGCCTCGACTACAGAAGATAAGATCTTTCCCGAGCTTTAACCTCGACCAAAGATAAGATCTCTTTCGAGAGTCTGAGTCAACCTCGGTTAGAGATAAGATCTCTTCCGAGCAATCGAGCCAACCTCGGCTGCAGGAGATAAGATCTTTCCTGAGCTTCAACCTCGGCTAGAGATAAGATCTCTCTCGAGCGACCGAGTCAACCTCAGCTAGAGATAAGATCTCTCCTAAGCATCCGAGTCAACCTCGATAGTAGGAGATAAGATCTTCCTCGAGCTTCAACCTCGACTAGAGATAAGATCTCTCTCGAGCGCTCGAGTTAACCTCGGTCAGAGATAAGATCTCTCCCGAGCAACCTAGCCAACCTCGACTGTAGAAAATAAGATCTTCTCCATGATCCAACCTCGGCGAGAGTTAAAATCTCTTTCGAGCGCCCGAGTCAATCTTGGCTAGAGATAAGATCTCTTTCGAGCGATCGAGTCAACCTCGGCTAGAGATAAAATCTCTTCTGAGCGACCGAGCCAACCTCGACTGCAGGAGATAAGATCTCCTCCGAGCTTTAACCTCGATCAAAGATAAGATCTCTCCTAAGCGCTCGAGTCAACCTCGGCTAGAGATAAGATCTCTCCCGAATGATCGAGTCAACCTCAGCTGCTGGAGATAAGATTTTTTCTAAGCTTTAACCTCGACTACAGGAGATAAGATCTTCTCCGAGCTTCAACCTCAGCTGTAGAAGATAAGATCTCTTTCGAGCTATAACCTCGACTGTAGGAGATAAGATCTCCCCAGAGCTTTAACCTCGGCTAGAGATAAGATCTCTCCCGAGCTTCAAAGTCTTTGCTAACAAGAGATGAAATCTTCTTTGACCTCGACTATTGGAGATAAGACCTCCCCCGACCTCAACCTTCAATCTCGACTGGAGACAAGACCTCCCTCGATCCTCAACTTCGATGCCAACCTCGACTAAAGATAAGATCTTTTTCGAGCGTCAATCTCAATGGATGCAGAGCCCAGAAAAGGACTTCGATAGTTGCCTTTTTGTACTCCCTTCCTTCGAATTTTAAACTCGAAAGTGGGGAGACTATTGTTGGACATAAACTCCACTCCCACCGAAGTTTAGCCTGATACTCAGTCTAATGCAATCGATAGTCATGGAAGAGCTTCAGCGGACGAGCCTTAGCTGATCGAACTCCTCAACGATCGAGCCCCAACCAAACTCGCTCTGAACTTCTCCTTTAGTCGGCCTCCTACAGGAGCCGAACTTCCTTCGAACCCCTCCTTCAGTCAGACTCCTACGGAAGCCGAACTTTCTCCAATTCTCTCCTTTAGATGGACTCCTACAGAAACCAAACTTCTTCCGATTCTCTCCTTCAGTCGGACTCCTATGGAAGTCGAACTTCCTCCAATTCTCTCCTTCAGATGGACTCCTATAGGAGCCAAACTTTCTCCAATTCTCTCCTTCAATCGACCTCCTACGGGAGCCGAACTTCTCCTTCAGTCGGACTCCTATAGGAGCCGAACTCCCTCTAGTTCTCTCCTTCTATCGGCCTCCTATGGGAGCTGAACTTTCTTCGGTTCTCTCCTTCAGTTGGCCACCTACGGGAGCCGAACTTCCTCCGATTCTCTCCTTCAGTCGGCCTTCTATGGAAGCCGAACTCTCTCTGAACTTCTCCTTCAGTTGGACTCCTACGAGAGCCAAACTTCCTCCACTTCTCTCCTTCCGTCGGCCTCCTACGGAAGTCGAACTTTCTTCGATTCTCTCCTTCAGTCGACCTCCTACGGGAGTCGAACTTCCTCCGGATCTCTTCTTCAGTCGAACTCCTACAGGAGCCGAACTTCTTCCAAACTTTTTCTTCGGCCGAACCCCTTCAGGGCCAAACTCCTTCCAGACATCCCCTTCGATCGAACTTCTCCAGGAGCCGAACTCCACCAAGAGCTGAACTTTTTTTGGACTTCTTCTTCGATCGAACCCCTTCAGGGGCCGAACTCCTTTCAGACATCTTCTTCGATCGAACTCCTTTCGGATGATCCCCTCCAGACGTATTCTCTTTAGGAGTTTGAACTCCATTGGAATTAATGTATGATGAAGCTCTTCACCGACCAACGTCTGCTTCCTCCGAGCTACAGCTATTAAATCTCGACGAACGATCGCCATCAACCTGGCAATACCTCTCCCTCCATAACAAGCCCCACACAGCCCATGACCCAATAGTATGGCTGTCACTATCAGCCTGACGATACCTTCCTCTCCGTATCAAACTTCATGCGATCTCGAGTGGCCTACGATCGGACGGTATGGCCATCATCATCAATCCGCTACAAGCTCTGCCTATAAAAAGGGATCCTTCAGATATATTTTCTCTAATCTTTCTTCTTCTTTTCAAAATTTTATCGAACTCATTCCTGAGCACTCTATTTCTATTGGTCAGAAGAGCTGACTTGATCGTCGGAGGATCTTATCGAAGCCACCACCACCGACTTCGAATGGAACTTTATTTTGCAGATCATCGATGGTGACCTTGTCTTCCTTAGCTCCAGCTCGATCCGATGTCGACCAAATTCTATACCAACAATCCCTGAGAACTTTCAACTCATAGCTCCCAGACCAAGTGATCAGGTTACATAGCCTCCTGAAGATTGTGTGATCTTTTATGACGAGTCACTCCGATCTAGGTTACGCTTTTCTTTGCATCCCTTCCTCTGTAACATACTAGATTATTATGGCCTACAGCCATCTCAGGTCACCCCTAATGCTATTAAAATCATTTTGGTTTTCATTATCTATTGTAGTTTTGCCGCCGTCAATCTTAGGACCTCTTTGTTTAGGGCTCTTTTTATTTTGAAGAAACATCTAACTGAAAAAGGCTGGTGGTACTTTCCACCCTGGCCTAACTATAAATTTAGTCATGCCCTTCCTTCTTCAATCTACGACTAGAAAAGTTGTTTCTTTTTTGTTTCTTCTAATACTCCTTAGAATTTTAGTACTGGCTAGGATAAACCTCGACTTAACTGAAACTCCAACAAATCTATTTTACCTGAGATAGGGAGGTCTTTGAAGAGTAGCTGGGTATGAAGGTGCCCAAGCTCAGTCAGCTGGTGATGGATCAATCCCTATTTGACTCCGGTATCAGTCTTGTGTCCTCCCAGGGTGAGTCTGTCATCAGATCTTTCTCAATTTTTTTTCTGAGCTTGGCTTTTTTCTAACCATATTTTCTATTATTTACTGTAGTGCTTATAAGGTTCGACCCTAGAAGACTGGCGGAGCTAAAAAAAAGGAAGTCAGAATCTTTAGACCCATTGCCAACAAAAAAGGAAAAAGGAAAGGATGTTGCCAGTGCCACCTCGGCTTCTCACAGACCTGTGCCTCCCTGCTCAAGGGCACTGGTCATCAATGCAGCACCCGTTAGCACCCTTTCCTCACCAACATCTTCTCTGATGTCTATAGGACATCATCAAATAATTGAGGTTTTGCCCACCTCAAAAGGAATTGACCACCCAATGGAGGTCGAGTTCCGCAACTGCACCATTGCGGTCTAGTCTACCGACTACATCGACATCAACAACTGCCTCCCAGTTTAGGCCTGCTGAGGGTTCAAAGATTCCACTGGATGACCCACCGACGATCTCGGCAAATCAGATTGATCTCTCGCAGGCCTCTCTATGGGATACAGCACATTAGGGAAGGATCTCCTATATGTCGTTATGCCATAGATGGAGTTGCGCACTCGAAGGAGGGACCTCGATCTGGATGAGTTGTAGAATAATGGTTTCAGCAACATTTTAGATGTAAGCAAGTTTCTCTTTTCTTCTTCTTCTTCTTCTTTTTTACATCGGTCTTTCACCAACCTGATATCTTTTCACTTTTTACTAGGCTGCTTCTTACTTTCGACTGTTTGCTGAGTATATTGGCCCGCTCAGTTAAAATAAGAAATCTCTAGAGACGGCTCTACAGTCCACCAAGGACTGTCAGAAAGCGGCAAAGCAAAAGGCTGTGAAAGAGGATAAGCTTTCTACTGGACTGAAGAAGCAACTCCAGGAGAAGCTTAATGAAATTTCTATGAAAAATAAATTCTTATTGGATCTTCAAGGGAAGGTCAATGAAGGAGAGAAGCTGCAGGAGCTGCGATTGGAGGTCTCCAGGATTTTTGATCTAAAGATAAGAATAAAGGAGCTGGAGGGGATGGTAACTTTCCAGGATAAAACATTGGCTGCTCAGGACAAGGCACTCCTGACCTATCAGAGAAATTTGGAGCATTGAAAGACCGCTGCTGGCTGTGCCATGGAGGAGTACAAATCCTCCAAGAATTTATTCGAAGAGGTCACGAAGGTCATTAGGAAGACCTTTGAAAGTGGTTTCAACAGCTATAGGGGTCTAGTTGGAAAACTCTTTCCCAATTTAGACCTGAGTGGCATCACCATAGAGGCCGGCCTCAACTTGGCTGTGGGAATGGAGCCCCAGCCGGCACCAAAGGTTGACTCTGCTGCAGTGGTTTCCCAACCTACCTCGGAGGTGCCTGTTGCACTGGTTACCCCCAAGAATGAACCTTCAGCCCTTATCGAAGTCGTAGAATCCATCCCAGCAAAAACTCCGGCTCCTACTCCAGTGTCAGCTGAAGTTATCTCACTGGAGGATGACACAACGAATGCTACCCCCTCCCAAGCTCCTTAGGCAGATGCCTGATTTTATTTTTTTTATTTATTTTCATCTTTTTGTATCAACCCAATTTGAGTTTTTGTAATGACGTTTTCCAAATGAAATGAAACTTTCTTTAAATGATTGCTTCTATATGTACTATTGGATTTATCCGACCGGGAATAGCCTTCTGCACTACATTTAATCATATTATTTAAAATTTTTCTAAGTAATAGAAAAACAACGGTACCTCGGTAGGATCCCAATGTACGTTGCCTTGGATGTTAGGAATAGCCTTGATCTAGAGATCATGGTTAAGTAGAAGTCCAATGTAGTCTCGATCTATAATAACATCAATCCGAAGGTTGCTAATTGATGGAAGTCCAAGATAACATCAATCCGAAGATCAATAATCAATAAGAACATAAAAATCCTCAATAACATTGATCTTGCATATTGGTATTTAATTCATAATAACATCAATCCGAGAATCAATATTTAATATCGAAATCTATAATAACATCAATCCGAAGATTGATATTTAATCGAAGTCCATAACAATATCTATCTGGAGATCGGTATTTAATCGAAATTTATGAGATCGATTTGAAGATCGGTATTTAATCGAAGTCCATAACAACATCGATCTGAAGATTAGTATTTAATCAGGATCCATAACATCAATCCGAATATCGATATTTAATCGAAGTTCATAACAACATCAATTCGAAGATCGATATTTAATCAGGATCCATGAAATTGATTCGAAGATTGGTATTTAATCAAAGTGGAGATCTTATCTTTTATACCCATCGGGGTTTTGTCGATTTGGAGATCGAACTTTTTAAGATAGTGAAGATCTTATCTCTTATGCCGATCGGGGCTCTACCGATTCAGAGATTAAACTTTTTAAGATAATGAAGATCTTATCTCTTGTGCCCATCGAGGCTCTGTCGATTCAGAAATCAAACTTTTTAAGATAGTAGAGATCTTATCTTCTGTGCCCATCGGGGCTTTACCGATATCCTCAAAGAATTTTATCATTTTGGAGAAGTCTTCAATAAGATAAAATTTTTAGAGCCTTTATTCAAAATTCATTGATAATACATTCTGAGATTTTTCGCATTCCATATCCTAGGAATGGTCAAACCATCCAGATTCTCAATTTTATAAGCTACTGGTTAGATTACCTTAATAACTCGATATTGACCTTTCCAATTTGGAGCGAGTTTTTCTTACTCCAAAGATTTTGAAACTTCTGCCCGATAAAGGACAAGATCTCCTCTTTGAAAATACATTGTATAGTTCATCAATCTAGAGACCTTTGGCTTCAGTGAGTCTGATTTTCAGATCTTGAAGAATTATTCGGTTTGTAAGTTTAGCTTTTTCATTAAATTATGGATGCTCCACTGAAGTGAGCCTATGATTAATATGCAACTCGGAACAAAATTTTTTGAACTTCACATTATCGAACTACTTTTCATTATCAGTAATAATCACTCGAGGAAGGTCAAAATGGTAGATGATTGACTTTCAGATGACGTTCTGCATCTTTTTTTCAGTAATTTGCGTCAGGAGTTTTGCTTCTATCAATTTAGTAAAATAGTCGATAGCAACCACCAAAAATTTTTTCTGTCTTATTGCCATGGAGAAGGGCCCCAGAATATCCATTCTCCAAATAGCAAAAGGCCAAGAAGCTATTATTAAAATGAGTTTTGCAGCCAGTTGGTGCTGAATATTAGCATACCTTTACATTGGTCACACTTATTTGATGGAAAATATGTAGGGTTTCATGCATGAATTTTAAATTTTTTTTAAAATATAACACAGCAAAAGTTATAAATTAAACCATTTAATCTATAAATGCATATAATCTAATTATGAAATTCTAAATCTAGGATCTATAATATGTCATAATGCATGCATAAATCTAAAAAATAAATATTTAGATATTGATCAAATCAATATCCTAGATCTAGAATAGTTCTAGATCTAAGCTCTAGATCGCATCTAAGTGAGAGAAGAGATCAAATCTCTTATCTTAGCATGGGTTGAGAACTTCATGATTGATTTTCGTTATTGCTTTTGAAGCCACACATGCATTCGGTCTCTACAGATAATCCACATGAGACTGCAACAAAATCGAAGGTTCGTCGAACGAAGATCCACTTGAAGTGTTAGCTTCTTACAGATCCCTCCAGATGGTTAACTTAAAATTTATTCTTTTAATCTCTTGGATACTCCAAAAAATGAAGAACAAAAGAAGGATTAAGAAAGAAATCCAATCTTTGGATCTTCCATAAATCAAAAATAAAAAATATTAGAAAAGATCCTAAGAGAAGATAAAGCTTCTCTTTCAGGACATCAATTATTGATGTCCTAAAAATATCTCTATGCTAGAACAAGAAGAAACCTTCTTTCCTAGACTTTTTTCATGTTTTCAGATCTTACACTCTCTGATTTTTCTTATCTCACAAAAATGGAGAAGAAGAGTTCTCAAAAAAATTCTAAGAGAAGATCTTCTTCTCTCACCAGGACATGATCAGATCATGTCCAAAAATGATCTCTATGTCTCAATACTTTAGAGCACAAATCCCCATACCCTCTTCCTCTCTCTCTCTTTGATTTTTATCATATAAAAATTATAAAAAAATAAGAAAAAAATAACATGAAAGAAAATTACAAGAGAAAATAATATTCTCTTACCTTTGTCTTCATCAGGACATGAAAAGTTCATGTCCTAATGAAACATTTTTTCTCCAAGAAAGTAGGCACCTTAAACCACCACACCATCCCTCCTTTTTCTTCTGTTTTTGCCATGAAAACACCAAAAAAAATTCATGCCAACACTCCATAAAAAGTGGCACCCCTTAACTACCCTCCTATGACTAGGTCAAACCTAGTTTTAGAAGGATTCTAAGGAGTCCCACAAAATCTGGCATGAACCCTTCTCATTTTGTACGTTGGACGCCCCTCCCACAAAATTTGGTGTGAACCCTTCTCATTCCACATACAAAAATAGGAAACAAAAGGGCGACAAAATAAGAGAGGGCATGGAAATTAATTCACAAAGAGAGGGGAGGTGTTTTGGATTACATGGACTCAATCTAATAAAATCCATGACTTAACCATTTGCCTAATTTGACCAAGTCAAATAAATCAAAACCATCTAATTAAGAGGGCGTGGGGACCTTTCTTAGGTCAGGAATAAATCATGTAGAAATCTAGAAACAAATATGTGGGCATTGGCTTTCTAAAGTGGCGCAAGGGAGAAGATGGAATCCTAGTCTAACTAGGATTCTCTTATACACTAGGTCAAACCCATTTAGATCCAATTAAAATAGAATTAGTGCAAGCCTAATTATAGATAATCTCAGTCTAACTAGAAATTTAATTAAGTCAAATTTAAATCATATTTAGATTTGATATAAATTCTAACTCAATTAGAAATTAGGTACACTCAAATCCTAGTCTAACTAGAAATTATTTTTTTCTTACATTTGGCTTATTCAATAAATCAATTAAACTTAATTTAATTAAGTCCAAACTAATTTTAATTAAATTTAATTTAGTTAGAATTGATCTCAGCCTGATTGCTCAATCAGATTGAGCCAATTAGCAATCCAATTGCTAATCGATCCTCCTATAACACTTGCATTAGGTCAAACATCAATTGTATTGATAGTTTGACCTAAGAATGATTCTCAATCATCGATTAACTATCTAATTAGATTATAACCTCTTATGTATATAATCCTATAGGTTTGAACATAAGCTGATAGTATGGAACTAATTTCTATACCAGTCAAAATAACTATCTAGCAATGGTTCCCGACGTCCAGATAGGTCGAATGTATGCAAGGCAACATTCTTAGAACCATGATCCATGGTTATCGTATAATTCATTCCTTTGACCAATAATGTCAAAGAGAATTTCGAGTATGCTGTTAATACTCATATAAGTCATCTCTATTGTATCTCAAAATTTTGCAAATCTTGTGACTTCTCACGAGGATTACCCAGGCTTAGGTTTTGCTAAATTAAAACACAACGAGTCATTCTCTTCCTGAAGATAATTAGAAGTGGTCAATTCCATCTTAACTCACACACCGACTCTATAAGTACTTGACTGTATTCAGAAATCTTTCGAATCTATATTAAAAATACAAGAAGTTCAGCACCATAGTATAGTGAGTTGCTTGCAAGTCACCGTGGTAATCTCAGATCGGAGGGACACTTATATCCATTGGTCTTAATTAGCTACTCTTGATAGTAGAGTGCTACATTAATCATGTTCAGTATAGATGTACTCCTACATTTCATCTGAATGCCATACTAGTATCTTCATACCACTTGATTATGATGACAACCAACGCATATGGCATACAGTAATCTATACTCGATAAATTATCGTCCTTATTAATAACTTATCATTTGATCATGAATAATTTAAGAACCATCCGATAAATCCTCTTTTATCGATTGATTATGGTTTTAAGAACTTCATCATAATTTAAGAATTTATTTAAGAAAGATAGAACTTTTATAATGAACCAACCAAATAACTATTATTATTAGGTAATTCATATACTAATTTCAATCATCTACCACTTAGATTATTGATTTTAAGATACATTTTCCAACAACTTTCACTTGGACTAAAGCTAATCAGAATGATATCAAATATTCTAACTTCCACTTGAGCTCGTAAAACTTCTTAGTTTCAAGGTCTTAGCAAATGAATCGATCAAGTTCTCTATTTTCATCGATCTTCCAAAAATTGACGTCATCCTGATCTAAAATCAAAGATAGTAATGATGCAGAATATGCTGATCCTTTGATTCTTTAGCCTAAGCTATGGCTCCAGTGCTATGATAGGATTGGATCATCGATAGAGGGTGCCATTTTCAACTTGCTAATGAACCTCAGCAACCACATAGCTTACATGGCAGCATCATATGCCATGATGTACTCTACATCACTAACTGAATAGACTACAGTATCTTGCTTGGAACCTTTCCAACAGATTGCTCCTGCAATTAAGGTATAATCTGATACTTTCTTGTTGTCATCTTGTTCTGACTGAAATTAAAACATCCATATATTTTAAGTCAATATTTTCATATTTGAGTCACTAGACCTTAGTATTTTTCAAATACATAAAGATCGTCTATACAATCTTTCGATGATTCTCACTTAGATCAGATTGATATCTACTCACTACCATTAGTGAGTATACCAAATCTGATTTTGAACATGAAGAAATTAGATGACAACCAAATTTTTATTCATTGCAATGCTGGAATGCCATTCTCGATTAAGAGAACTTTATCCACAGATAACACAAGAAATAATACTACAGAATATTTTGCCCACTTACAAATGTAAGGTTTGTCTTTGTTAATATCAAAGACATACGTTCAAAATATATGTTCCAAAATTGAGATAATAGCCAAATGGACTTTACAGGTCTTTACCTTTCCATCTGCGCTACTCTGATCCTTTTAAAAATTCATTCAGATGAATCATCTAGTATCCACACACTATTAATTTTCATAGACTTCAATTTGGAATATGTGGCTCCAAGCCACTTCTTAGAGTCAGACCACTGCATTGCATCCCTATAGGTGATTGAATCCTTGTTGTTCTCATCGAGCTTAATAGGATCATCGTTCCGGATCTAGACACTGAAGTATCTATTCGGCTAACGTGGTACTCTGTTGGACCTCCTTAAAGATGCTGCTTTAATGTACTCTAGGTTTGATCTGATCAAATCTGATTCTATAGGTTTACTAAATTATGTCAGTTCTTTTCTATCAGTCAAACTTCTCAAAGTTCAATCTTAATAGGCATCAGTTCCTTCTCTAAGAAATTTTTTTCCAAAAAAAATATTCTATTGCTGATGAACATCTTATGTTTTTCAGCATGATAGAATTAATAACCTCAAATATCTATTGGATCAAGATCTAAGTTTATCTATGTACAAATCTTTAACATAGACCGATCAACTTCAAATTCGAAGGTGAGAGAGTCTAGGTCTACGCCCGATCCATATCCTATATGAAGTCATTACAATAGATTTACTCAGTATATTTTCAGAGCAAAACTAGTAGTCACAAGAATACAATCTTGAAACAGACAGACAAGTGAACCCTATTATGGATTGAACCATGTCTAACAAAGTTTAATTTCTTCTTTCAGATACACTGTGTTTCGAAAAGAAATTCACTAAGAGAGAATCTAATTATCTTCTAGATATATCATAAACTTATTAGATAAGTATTCGCCTCTTCGATCTGATCAAAAGTTTCAATAACATTTTTAGCTTATTTTTCTATTTTATTATTGAATCGTTTGAATATTTTAAATGATTCAAGTCAGATGCATCTATGCCCAAATAGATCATCTGTAATGAAATATTAATATCTTCCTTTGGCACTTAAGTTCATAGGTCTACATACATTACTATGTATGAGACTTAGAACTTTATCGGCTCCTTCACTTTTTTCATTAAAAGGTGAATTTATCATTTTTTCAAGAAGACAAGAATCACAGGTTATCAATGATTCACAATCATTGATGTCGAGATTTTTCTCTAAAGCTAACACATTTATCTTATTCTTGTCAAGATGATTAAGCCTATAATGCCAAAGATAGACATCCATGACATAATCTAACTTGGGTATTTATAAATATGTATGTTGGGGATAAATCTCACTCCTATCGAAGTCTGGTTCGATGCTCAGCCTAATGCAATCAGTAGCCATGGAAGAGCTTCAGGGGATGGGTCTTAAGTCGAACCCCTTCAGTCGGCCGAACTCCTCAGCGATCGAGCTCTTTGAACTCCAAGCGATCGAGCTTTAACGAATTCCTTAGCGGTCGAGCTCCTTCGGACTTCCAACGGTCGAACTTCTTGGCGGTCGTTCCTCGATCGAACTTCTCAAGCGGTCGTCCCTTCAGTCGGTCGAGCTTCTTCGGACTCCCAACGACCAAACTCCTTGGCGATCGTCCCTCGGTCGAACTCCTCAAGCGACCGTCCCTTCAGCCGATCGAGCTGCTTCGAACTCTCAACGATCGAACTCCTCAACAACCGTCCGCTGGTCGAACTTCTCACCGATCGAGCTCCTACCAAATTTTCCGACGATCAAGCCTTAGCCGCGCACCTCCAACCAGATGCCTGCAGGAGCTAAACTTCTTCCGAGCTTTTCCTTTAGGAGTCCGAACTCCTCCAAAATGGGCACACATCGAAGTTCTTCAATCTTTCATTCGACCCCGAATGGGTCAACATCAAGACAGCTGCAGCCATCACCATCAGTCCGCTGCAAGCGACAGCGACCCACTGTCAGGCGGCGATGGCTGTCACCCTCGACCCACTGCAGATGGCATCTTCCCATGAGACTGACTTTGTCGAACCTCGAGCGGTCCGCCAGCACGCGACTACAGCCGTCACCATCAAGCTCCGCTATAAAAAGGATCCTCCAGATACGCTAATCTCTGAACTCTGATCTCTAGGCTCTTCTCTTCTTCTCCAAGCTCTGGAACTCATTTTCGAGCACTCCATTCATGTTGGCCAGAGCTGACTTGATCGTCGGAGGGTCCTGTCGGAGCCACCTCCCATCGACTTCGGATGGAATTTTATTTTACAGGTCTCCAACGGCGACCTCATCAGCCTCTACTCCAGCAGATTCCGACGATGATCAGTTTCTGCATCAATAGATTGGCGCTAGAAGGAGGGCACCGAACCTCCAAAGTTTTCTTATTCTTAAAGGAGTGCTCGACGATGATTTTTCTCTTTCCTCTCTGGAGATCTCACTTTTCTCTCCTGAAGAGAAAATGCCTTTCAGGAGAGCTTCGACTCGGCGCTCAGTGGCCTCCGCAGCCCGATCCCGTCCAGATCCATCTGTTCCTGCTTCAGTCCCAGTAGCTCAGGTTTCACCTATACCCATGGTGGATGTGAAGCTGTTCGACCTGCTTGTCCGATAGGTCCGTCGCCTCACGGAGGCATTGCAGGTCATACAGCAGCCTCTGGTGGCGACCCCATCAGAAAACCTACCATCGAAATGTCGAGAACCAGTCCCAACAAAGAGTACCAGGGCCAACGTACCCATCGTCCTAAGGAAGGAGAAACGGAGAGCAGTTCTTCTGCAGAAGGAGAACGAAGTTCGACAGCGCAAGCGAGGCCGAACCCCTCCTCGAGCCAGTCATCGAAGAAGCCCCGACAGAGGGGCATGAACATCCCTAGAAGAAGGTTTTCCAAGGAGGCGCAATGAAGTTCGACCGCGTCCTAAGAAGGCGGAATGAAGTTTGGCCACGTCCACGACCTCTCCAGCGCAAGCGAGGCCGAACTCCCCTCGAAGCTCATCATCAAGGAAGCCCCGACAAAGGGGCATGAAGTTCTCCCACGAAAGATTTCATGAAAAAGAGAAACGAAGTTCGACGCAAGTGAGGCCGAACTTTTCCTCGAGCCAGTCATCAAGGAAGCCCCGATTGAGGGGCATGAACATCTCTGGAAGAAGATTCTGCAAGAAGACAGAATGAAGTTCGACCGCATTCAAGGAGGCAGAATGAAGTCCGACACAAGCGAGGCCGAACTTCACCTTGAGCTCGCCACCAAGGAAGCCCCGACAAAAGAACATGAAGTCCTTCCGATGAAAGCTTCACAGGAGGGTGGAGTGAAGTTTGACGCAAGCAAGGCCGAACTTCTCCTCGAGTATGTCATCAACAAAACCCCCCTACAAAGGATTCACAGGAGGTGGAATGAAGTTTGGGCGAGCAAAATCGAGCTCCCCCTTGAGCTCGTCGTCAAGAAAGTCCGAACAAAAGAAGCAAAAAGTTCTCCCATGGAAGCTTTTGCGGGAAAATGGAATAAAGTTCGGTGCGAGCAAAGCCGAGCTCCCCCTCGAGCTCATCGTCAAGGAAGTCCGGACAAAAGAAGCAGGATGTTCTCCCACGGAGGGTCTCACGGGAAAGTGGAATGAAGTTCGACAGCGCAAGAAAAATCGAGCTCTCCCTCGAGCTCGTCGTCAAGGAAGTTCGGACAAAAGAAGCAGAAAGTTCGATGCAAGCGAGGGCGGAACGAAGTTCTCCCGCAGAATAAAGTTCGGTGTAAGTGAGGCCGAACTCCACCTCGAAGCTCATCATCGAGGAAGCCCCGACAAAGGGGCATGAAGTCCTCCCACGAAAGCTTTCGCGAGAAAGCGAAACGAAGTTCGGTGCAGGCGAGTGCGAAATGAAGTTCTCCCATGGAATGAAGTTCGGCACAAGTGAGACAGAACTCCACCTCGAAGCTCATCATCGGAATGAAGTTCGACGCAACTGAGGCCAAACTCCTCCCTCAAACCTCATCATCAGAATGAAGTTCGATGCAAGTGAGGCCGAACTCCCGCTCGGGTATGTCACCAAGGAAGCCCCCTGCAAAGATTTCATAGGAGGTGAGATGAAGTTCGGCCGCGCTCACGACCGCTCTAGGGCAAGCGAGGACTCCCTCTCGAGTATGACTCCAAGGAAGCCCCGACAAAGGGGCATGAAGTTCTCCTATAGGTTTCACAAAAGGATGGAATGAAGTTCGGCCGCACTTACGACCTCCACAGTGCAAGGTCCAAACTTTTCGAGCTCGCCACCAAAGAATTCCCGATAGAAGGGTGCGAAGAAGTCCTCCTCGCGAAAGGTTCTGCGACTGCGCCCCCCTCAACACTCCTCAAATTTAAATTCTCACGAAAGTTAAGAACCAATTGCCAAGACCAAAAGGATTACGGTCCCGTCTACCATCGCAAGTACTGCCTCTACCATCGCAACCACGGCCATGACACTGAGGAATGCATGCAGCTTCGAGATGAAATTGAGGAGCTCGTCAGAAAGGAGCGGTCGGATAAATTTCTTCGACGTCAGCCAAAAATGGCAACGAGAAGATCGACCAAGGATGCTGCCGTAACCAGAAACGATAAGGTCGGCCACCTCACGGCATCATCAACGTTACTCTGGAGAGGAGTTTGGTACATCGGCGATTCGTCGTCTCCCAGCGATAAAGCCAAGAACTTGCTCCAAATTAAGAAGGCCAGCATGAGATAGAGAAGGTCGTCCAGCCCGAGACTTACTGTCGGAGAGAACCTGGAGGAGCAACGCCCCCACGATCCTGAAATAGGGATGTGCTATCCGTAACTTTCCTTCAGTAAAATTCTTTCCTTCCAATAATATTGTTTCTGGATGCAAAAATTATGCGATAACAAGGAAGAAGTAGTCAATAGTCGCCGTGTTAGAAATAGGAGGAAGACCTCGTCCTAACACGAGTAGGTCAAAGACCATCAATTTCGGCCAGAGATAAGATCTCTCCCGAGCGATCCTGGACAACCTCGGCTAGAGATAAGATCTCTCCCGAGCGAAGGTCTTGTTCACAAAGGACGAGACGGGGGAAGAGGTGCGGATGATGGTCCGTATGTGCCCCCATAGCCCATTAGAAATAGGAGGAGAACCTCGTCCTAACGTGAGCAAAGTCGAAGGCCTCGTTCACCTTAGACTAGATGGGGGGAGACGGATGATGGTCCGAATGTGCCCCCATAGTCCGTTAGAAACAGGAGGAGAATCTCATCCTAACGCAAGCAAAGTTGAAGACCTCATTCACAAAAGATGAGACAAAGAAAGAGGCGTGGATGACGGTCCGTATGTGCCCCCATAGTCCGTTAGGAGCAGGAAGAGGACCTCATCCTAACGCAAGCAAAGTCGAAGGCCTGATTCTTAAAGGACGAGATGGGGGAGAGGCGTGGACGACGGTCCATATGTGCCCCCACAGCCCATTAGGAAATAGGAGGAGAATCTCGTCCTAACGCGAGCAAAGTCGAAGGCCTCGTTCACCTTAGACGAGATAGGGAGAGATAGACGACGATCCGAATGTGCCCCCACAGTCCGTTAGGAACAGGAGGAGAACCTCGTCCTAACGTGAGTGTCCGCATCAACCTCGATCAAAGGAGATAAGATCTCCCCCGAGTGACCGGGCCAACCTCGGTTGGAGAGCTTTAACTTCGACCTCGACTAGAGATAGGATCTCTTCCGAGCTGGGCCAACCTCGGCTGGAGAGCTTCAGCTTCAACCTCGATCAGAGAAGATCTCTTCCGAGCGGCCGAGACAATCTCGGTCAGAGATAAGATCGGAGACAACCTTGTCCTAACACGAGCGCCCGCATCAACCTTGACCGAAGGAGATAAGATCTCCTCCGAATGACCAGGCCAATCTCGGTTGGAGAGCTTCAACTTCAACCTCGACCAGAGAAGATCTCTCCTGAGCGGTCGAGACAATCTCGACCAGAGATAAGATCGGAGACAACCTCATCCTAACACGAGCGCCCGCATCAACCTCGATCGAAGGAGATAAGATCTCCCCCGAGTGATCGGGCCAACCTCGACCGCATCAACCTCGGCCAAAGGAGATAAGATCTCCCCCGAGTGACCGAGCCAATCTCGACTGGGGAGCTTTAACTTTGACCTCGGCTAGAGATAGGATCTCTCCCGAGCGCCCGTATTAACCTCGGCTGCTGGAGACAATATCGCCTCCAAGGAGCTCAACCTCCGACTTTGATCGCAGTGGACGAGGCCTACCTCAACCTCGGTTGGAGATGGGATCTCCCTCAGGTTTCAACTTCAATATCAACTTTAGCTGAAGATGAGATCTCCTTCGAGCTTCGACCTGAACCAGCACGGAGCCCAGAAGAAGACTTCGACAGTCACCTTTCCTACACTCCCTTCCTTCGAGTTTCGAACTCGAGAGTGGAGGGGCTAGTATTGGGGATAAACTCCGCTCCTGCTGAAGTCTAGTTCGATGCTCAGCCTAATACAATCAGTAGCCACGAAAGAGCTTCAGGGGATGGGTCTTAAGCCGAACCCCTTCAACCAGCCGAACTCCTCAGCGGTCGAGCTCTTTGAACTCCAAGCGGTCGAGCTTTAATAGAATTCCTCAACGGTCGAGCTCCTTCAGACTTCCAGCAGTCGAACTCCTTGGCGGTCGTTCCTCGATCGAACTCCTCAAGCAGCCGTCCCTTCAATCAGCCGAGCTCCTTCGGATTCCCAGCGGTCGAACTCCTTGGCGGTCGTCCCTCGATTGAACTCCTCAAGCGGCCATCCCTTCAACCGATCGAGCTCCTTCGAACTTCCAGCGGTCGAACTCCTCACCAACCATCCACTGGCCGAACTTCTCATCGATCGAGCTCCTACCAAACTTTCCGACGATCGAGCCTTAGCCGCGCACCTCCAGCCAGATGCCTACAGAAGCTGAACTCCTTCCGAGCTTCTCCTTCAGGAGTTCGAACTCCTCCGAAATGGGCACACATCGAAGCCCTTCAATCCTTCATTCGGCCTCGAGCGGCTCAACATCAAGATAACTGCAGCCATCACCATCAGTCCGCTGCAAGCGACAGCGATCCGCTGTCAGGCGACGATGGCTGTCACCCTTGACCCATTACAGACGGCACCTTTTCGTGAGACTGACTCCACCGAAACTCGAGCGGCCCGCCAGCACATGGCTACAACCGTCACCATCAAGCTCCGCTATAAAAAGGACCCTCCAAATACGCTAATCTCTGAACTCTGATCTCTAGGCTCTCCTCTTCTTCTCCAAGCTCCGGAACTTATTTTCGGACACTCCATTCATGTTGGCCAGAGCTGACTTGATCGTCGGAGGGTCCTGCCGGAGCCACCCCCCACCGACTTCGGATGGAACTTTATTTTGCAGGTCCTCGATGGCGACCTCATCGGCCTCCACTCCAACTAATTCCGACGATGACCAGTTTCTACGTCAATAATGTACATTACAATTAACAAGCCATATAAATATTAAATATTATTTCTTTATTTTTTATATATTATTATAATATTATTCATAATAATATCATAATAATCTCTTTTATTAATAAATGATAAGCATCTCTGACCAAAAAACCAACAGAGATCATATTTATCATAAATGATGGATAATGGTGACAATCACTCAAAATGACATCTTTTGAAAATAAGCTTGATAATTTCTAAAGCTAGGATTGAAACAAAACTTCTATCCCTAACATTCAGATATTTCTCGCCATTTTCAAACATTCTACATACTTAAAAATCTTACAATAAATTGCATAGGACTATCAGTATCCCATACCTAGATAGCAGAATTATATACAAAAAAATTTCAAGATGTTATCATATAACATCATTGATAAGTAACTATTGCTTCTTTCTCTTGTTCAACCTGTTATGGTCAAGAAAAGCAAAATAATTCTTCTTCCTATGATCCTGCTTCTAATAGTAGAAGTACTATGCTTGATTTGGGTTAATATTGGACTAATTATTTTGACTAAGCTTAGAAGCCCCAATACAAATCCATTCATACTGCTGAATCAAATTTAACTTTTGATATTAATTATCAAAGTTGGATCCCATAAGTCATCACTGTCCAATAGTGATTGGAGCAATTAGGGTTTAGTCTTACTTTAAAAAAAGAGAATAATGACCTAAGTATATGAATTATTTTAAGCCTAGAGATTTGGACTTTAATCTTAAAGTATTTTTACTATTTTATTCAAATTGGTAGCCTCTATCTCTAATTCAAAAAATTATTTTAATTTTCTAGTAGGTACTAGAATCCACATAAACTATACACAAGTCCGACTTTAGTCAGCCAACCCATGTGCATCTACGAAAAAGTTTATTAACTAATTATTTCTTCAAATAACTTTTAGTAATTTAATTTTATCCCTTAAACCTAATCGATAGGCTTTAGCCTCCACTGTAAGGATCCAATTAAGTTCAACCATTAATATGACCATAAATGGTGCATCTAACCAATGAATAATTAAGTCCAACTTTGGTTGGCCAACCTAACCATCATTAGAGAGATACTTTCAAGTTATCATATTATGAATAATAATTCTATTAGTCAATAAGCATCAGGCCTTTGGGCCTCCAATGATTATTGAGTTAATGGATCCATTATCATTCAACTTAATGAGAGGCTATGACTTAGTTATATCCATAACTTTATTATTTTAAGAATCTAATAATTTTAAAAAATTTAAAATTATTTATAATTTAAGGATAAAAAGAATATGAATCAATTTACTTTCACTGACTTCACCAAATCAAGTCCTCTTACTAACTTTTTAAGTTATTGACAAAAACTAGAATTAATATTAGTCCATGGGCAACTAGATCGATCTCATTGAATAAAATCAGTCTCACTAATTTTCTATATGATATGGATTAGCACGAATTAATAAGCAACCTAATCAAGATCTGATTAACCACATTAGTCAAATAAATGAGATCGATGGAAGGGTCTGCTAATGATTGTCTTATACACCATAAAAAATGATAAGCAGGCTACCAATTAAAAATCATCGATCTAAGATGCTAGACTTATCTTAGACACCAATCAATTTATCAATTTTGATTTGATCTGCCTAAAGACTCAAGCTCGACCACTGAGCCACGATCAGTATCCATTTATTAGATGTATGAATTTTGATCAACTACAACTATTGAAGTAATCTATAGAAATGATCTAATCCTAATTAACTATTAATTAGATTTGATCAATTTCTTAACTTAGTTCATATTTAATCTAATCCTAGCTTTAACCCAGTGAAGGATCTGATCAAAGCTAATTCATTATCCTTTAACCTATGTTTTATAAAATTATTTTAGGATTTTTAAATCATAAACCTAGATCCTAAATAATTACTTAATTCTTAATTAAGTTCAAAGCTTATAAGTTTGGATTTATGAAACCTTAAAACTAATTTTTGATTTAATTATTTAAAATATTTTTAAATTTTAAATAGTTTATATTGAATCATATTCAATATATGATTTTAGATCTGATTTATTTTAATATTTCAATCATATTCTATAATTTTGAATATAGAGTTTTGCAAAAAGTAAGTTTTTAATTTAAATTCTATAAAATAAATATATCATATGCATTCTAGATTCAAAATAAAAGATACATATCCACATATGCAACAATAGGATCTAGATCTAAACATAGAACATATCATATCGATCAGATCATAAATTATTTAAAATTAAATTTAAAATTTAAAAATAAATTATAAATTATTTTAGATCTCATCTAATATATTTATGATTTATTCAGATCAGTACATACTAGAACAACCTCTCCATTGTAAGGGATAAACCTTATAGCAGGACAACTTTATAATCGGTATGTCCGATCCAATATTATTTAGATCTAATCTAAATAATTTAAAATAAATCTAATATTTATTTAATTTTAAATTTAAAATTAAAAAAATAAATTATAAAATTATTTAGATCATATCTAACTTATTCATGATTCAAGAATAAATTAGCATATGCTAGGATAATCTCTCCACTATAAGGAATAAACCTTATAGTAAGACAATCTTATAATCAGTATATACGATCTTTAAAATTTTATTTTTGAATTTATTTTAATATAAATATGATCATATTATAAAAGAACCTAGATGCTCTGATATCATTGATGAAAAATATGTAGGATTTTATGCATAAATTTTAAAATTTTTTTGAAATATAACACAGTGAAAGTTATAAATTAAATTATTTAATCTATAAATACATGTAATCTAATTACTAAATACTACATCTAAAATCTATAATATGTCATAATACATACATAAATCTAAAATTAAATATTTAGGTATTGATCAAATCAATATCTTGATCTAGAACAGTTCTAGATCTAAATCCTAGATCGTATTTAGATGAGAGAAGAGATCAAATCTCTTACCTTAGCACGGGTCGAGAACTCTATGGTTGATTTTTATTATTGACTTTGGAGCCGCACACATGTCCGATCTCTATAGGTGATCCACATAAGGCTGCAACAAAATCAAAAGTTCATCGAATGAAAATCCGCTCGAAGTGCTAGCTTGTCGTAGATCCCTTCAGATGGTTAATTTAAAATTTATTCTTCTAATATCTTGGATACTTCAAGAGATGAAGAATAAGAGAAGAATTAAGAAAGAAATTTAATTTTTGGATCTTCCATAAATCAGAAATAAAATGCATTAAAAAAGGTCCTAAGAGAAGACAAATCTTCTCTTTCAGGATATCAATGATTGATGTTCTGAAAACATCTCTATGCTAGGACAAAAGGAGACCTTCTCTCCTAAACTTTTCTCATATTTTTAGATCTTATACTCTCTGATTTTTCTCATAGAAAAATCTTACAAAAATGGAGAAGAAGGATTTTCAAAAAAACCCTAAGAGAAGACCTTCTCTTCTTCTTCTCTTATCAAGACATGATCAGATCATATCCAAAAATGATCTCTATGCCCCAACACCTTGGAGCACAGATCTCCATACCCTCATTCTATTGCTCTCTCTCATATTTTTATCATATAAAAATCATAAAAAAATAAGAAGAAAATAATATAAAGAAAATTATAAGAGAAAATAATATTATCTTACCTTTGTCTTCATCAGGACATGAACTTTTCATGTTCTAATGAAACCTTTTTTCTCCAAGAAAGTAGGCACCTCAAACCACCACACCATCCCTCCTTTTTCTTCTATTTTTGCCATGAAGACACCAGAAAAAATTCATGCCAACACTCCATAAAAAGTGGCGCCCCTTAACTACCCTCCTATGACTAGGTCAAACCTAGTTTTAGAAATAAGGAGTCCTATGTTGGACGCCCATCCCACAAAATTTGGCGTGAACCCTTCTCATTCCATGTACAAAAACAAGAAACAAAAGGGTGACAAATAAGAGAGGGGAGGTATTTTGGATTACAAAGACTATATCTAATAGAATCCATGACTTAACCATTTACCTAATTTGACCAAGTCAAATACTAAATCAAAACCATCTGATTAAGAGGGTGTGGGGACCTTTCTTAGGTGAGGAATAAATCATGTAGAAATCTAAAAACAAATATGTGGGCATGGGCTTTCTAAAGTGGCGTAAGGGAGAAGATGGAATTCTAGTCTAACTAGGATTCTCTTATACACTGGTCAAATTTATTTGGACCCAATTAAAATAGGATTAGTGCAAGCCTAATTATGGATGATTCTAATCCAACTAAAAATCTAATTAAGTTTAATTTAAATTATTTATAAATTTGATTTAAATTCTAACTCAATTAGAAATTAGGTGCACTCAAATCCTAGTCCAACTAGAAATTATTTTTTTTTACAATTGACTTATTCAATAAATTAATTAAACTTAATCTAATTAAATCTAAATTAATTTTAATTAAATTTAATTTAATTAGAATTGATCTAAATCTGATTGCTCAATCAGATTGAGTCAATTAGCAATCCAATTACTAATCGATCCTCCTGCAATACTTGCATTAGGTCAAACATCAATCATATTGATAGTTTGACCTAAAAATGATTCTTAATCATTGATTAACCATTTGATAGGTTATAACCTTTTATGTGTGAGATCTTATAGATTCGAACCTAAGTCGATAGCATAAAAACTAATTTTTGTATCAGTCGAAGTAATCATCTAACAATGGTTTTCAATGTCCGGATAGGTCAAATGTATTTAAAACAACATTTTTAGAACCATGGTCCATGGTCATCATATAATTCATCTCTTTGACTAATAATACCTAAGACGACTTTAAGTACGCTGTCAATACTCATACAAGTCATCTTTATTATGTCTCAAAATTTTGCAAATCTCGTGACTCCTCATGAGGATTACCTAGGCTTAGATTTTGCTAAATTGAAACACAACGGGTCATTCTCTTTCTGAAGCTAATCAGGAGTGGTCATTCTCATCTTGACTCATACACCGACTCTATAGGTACTTGACTGTATTCAAAAATCTTCTGAACTTGTATTAGAAATACAGACAGTCCGGCACCAAAGTATAGTGAGTTATTTATAAATCACCATAGTGATCTTAGGTTGAAGGAACACTTATACCCATTGATCTTAGCTAGCTACTCTTGACAGTAGAGTACTACATTGATCATGTTCAGTATAAATATACTCCTACATCTCATCTGAATGCCATACCAGTATCTCCACACCACTTGGTTATGAGGACAACCAACATATATGACGTACAGCGATCTATACTTGATAAGTTATCATTCTTATTAATAACTTATTATTTGATCATGAATAATTTAAGAATCATCTGATAAATCCTTTTTTATCGATTGATTGTGGTTCTAAGAACTTCATCATAATTTAGAAGTTCATTTAAGAAAGATAGAACTTTTATGATGAATCAACCAAATAACTATTATTATTAGATAATTCATATACTAATTTCAATCATCTACCACTTAGATGATTGATTTTAGGACATATTTTCTAATATTATTGATAAGATCAGCTACATCCTTTTGTATGGTCGGTCAATAATAGCCTTGATGGATTAATTTATATGCTAAGGATCTACCCCCCAGATGGTTACCATAAATTTCTTCATGAACTTCTCAAAGGGCATAATCGACCTCTAAGAGCCTTAGGCACAGAAGTAATGAAAGAAAAAATAACCTTTTATAAAGTATTTGGTCTAGGATGACATACCAAAGAGCTTGTCTCTTGATTTTTTTGGTATTTACAGGATCATTAGGTAGTATTTTTTTGCTCAAGTAATTCATTATTGGATCTACCCAACTTGGTTCATGATCTAGTTGAACAATTATTTAGACCTCTGTGCTGGGTTTTTCAAGAATTTCAATGAAAGCCTTTTGTTTGAGATCGAAATATCTCGATGTCGCCAAGTGTGAAAGTGCATCAGCTCGAGCATTCTCTGATCTTAGTGTTTGAATAATTTTGAGGTCGGAGAAACTTTTGGATAATTCCTTCATATGATGTAGATATTAAGATATAATAAGATCTTTAGCTTCATAATGATCTCATATCTGTTCAACGACAAACTAGGAATCTGTAAAAATCTTGAGCCTCTTAATATTGAGCTCTTTAGCAATTCTGAGTTCTGTAATTAGGGCTTTATATTCAGCTCCATTGTTGAAGATTTTAAAATTAAGCCTTAGAGCATATTCAGTGATTGCTCCCCCGGAACTGGCTAAAATCAAGCTAGCTCTGCTTCCTCGGGCATTGGAGGCTCCATCCATTTGTAGAAGCCAATAAGATCCTTTTAATGATTTCTTCCAAAATTTTTGAAATTTTTTTCTCATCAGGTATTGAACATTCTACCATAAAATCAGCCAGTATCTAAGCTTTCATAGAAGGTCTAGGTTGGTAATAGATATCAAATTCACTGAGTTCAATGGCCTATTTGGCCAACTAGCCAAAAGTGTCAGGTCTTTGAAGGATCGATCTTAGTGGTTGGTCTATAAGACAATGATAGAATAAGCCTGAAAATAGGATTGGAGCCATTTGGTGATGGTGACTAGAGAATAAATCATTTTTTCAGTTCTGGAGTATCGAGTCTCTACATCTCGTAGTAATTTGTTGGTATAATAGATAGGCCTATATGTCCGTACATCTCAGACTAAAATTGAGCTGACAGCATTAGGTGAAACGGATAGATATATGAATAAATTCTTACCTTCGACGGGCTTTGATAGTAGCGAGACTGTACCAAGATATGCTTTAAGCTTGTCAAAAGTAGACTGACATTCTTCTATCCATTCAAAATCTTTGATTTGCTTTAAAGTTTTGAAGAATGGAAGGCACTTATCAGAAGATTTGGATATAAATCTGTTAAGTGATACCACTCGTCCAATAAGTTGTTGTACTTCTTTTATGGAGCTGGGAGGCTTCATTTCAAGTAATGCTTAAACCTTCTTGGGGTTGGCTTCTATTCCTCTCTAAGTCATGAGAAAATCAAGAAATTTTTCAATTGTAACTCCAAAAGCATATATTAGAATTGAGTTTCATTTGATATTTGCAGAGTTCTCCGAAGGCTTATTTCATATCTGTGATATACCGATCTATCTCTACACTTTTTACCAGTATGTCATCAATGTAGACTTTCATGTTGCATCCAATTTGGTATTTGAAAATCTTGTTAACTAGGTACTGGTAGGTGGCACCTAGATTTTTTAAACCAAAAGACATCATTTTATAACAGTACAAACCTTTGTCGGTGATGAATGTCATATTCTCCTCATCTTCTAGGGCCATCCTGATTTAATTATAGTCGGAGAAGGCATTCATGAAGCTTAGCAGCTTGTGTCCTGATGTTGCATCGATCAGTTGATCAATTTTTGATAGAAAAAAACTATCATTCGGGCAAGCCTTATTGAGATTGATAAAATCAATGCAGATTCTTCATTTTTCACTTGTCTTCTTAACCATGACAATATTGGCTATCCAGCTTGGATATTGTGCTTCTTTGATGAATCCCACCTTCAGGAGTTTGTCGACCTTCTCATCTATGGCCCTTTGCCTTTCTGAAGCGAAGGTTCTCTTTTTTTACTTCACGGATCTATATTTTGGGTCGATATTTAGTTTGTGCATAACGACGTCAATCGAAATTTTAGGCATATCTAATGCTGACCATGTGAATATATCAACATTTTTTTGAAGAAAAAAAAAATTAACTTCTCTTTTAGATTGGTATTTAACCGAGCTTCTATTTAAACTATTTTTTCAGGATCCACTCCCAGTGGTACAGTAAGAAGTGGCTCCATTGATTTAGCTTGAATTTTTTCGATCTCATCATCAAGACCTTGATCGAGAATCTCAACAAGCGGAATTCCGACCAGTGCCTTTATTTTGGAAGCTATCAAAAAGTACTGTCTGACCATTATTTGATCTCCCCGCATCTCGTTGATGCCTAATCTGGTCGAAAATCGAATAAGAAGATGGTAAGTTGAAACTATTGCCTTGAGGGCGTTGAGCCTAGGTCGGCCAAAAATGGTATTGTATGCAGATGGTATCTTGACGATCAGAAATGTAAGTTGCACTGTTGACTGATAAGTCTCTTTTCCAACAGTGATCGGTAGTGTAATTTTTCCTCGACTGCCATAGAATCATCTGAAAAGCCAATCAGAGGATTTTCAACCTATTTCAAGCTATTGAGTAAATTCATTTTTGAGAGGACATCATAGAACAATACATCTACGAAGCTTCCATTATCAAACAGAATTTATTTTACATTATAGTTTGCTATCATCGTAGAGACGATGACAGCATCATTATGGGGGATCTAAATTTTTTTGGCATCATCATCAGAAAAAGAAATAATATTTTTAGTATACTACCTTTTGGATGAGGGACTCCCAGATGCCTCCCGGAGCTGGCTACCTCGCAAAATCATATTGATGACTCCTACAGTTGGTCGATTGTATTCAGCAGCATCATCAGGCCTTTGGCATGGCTCCAGGAGTTGGTTTACCCGATCTCGAACATACTTACCGAGATAACCTTGGCAGATTAAAGCCTCAATCTCATCTCTGAGTTGATGGCATTTCTCAGTGTCATGCCCATGATCCCAGTAGAAGCGATATTATTTGCTCTTATTTCTTTTGTCTATAGGAGCCTTCATAGGAATAGGACGATAAAGATATCATTGATTCTCTATCTCCATCAAAATCTATGTTTTGGGGGCAGACAGAGAAGCATAGCTGTTGAACTTCCAGGGAGGACTTTGGGACCTTGAATTTTTTTGAGGTAGTTCACTGCTGCTCCCCTGATTCCTGCGTTCTTCCTCATAGGATCTCTTCTTTTCTTCTTTATCCTTTTTATTCTCTTTTTTATTCAGCTTTTCCTTCTTAGTGTGGGCATACTTCCAAATTCGGTCCAGCATTGCTTCATAATTTTTCAAAAAATGTTTGTTGAGGAAGAACATCAGACGGTAGCTCCTGAGTTTCCGCTTTAAGATAGACATGACGATGGACTCATTGAAATCTTTAACCTTCAAAATGACCACATTGAAATGGGCCATAAACTCTCAGAGGGACTCATCTTCCTGTCACATTATAGAGAATAAACTATCCGAATACTTCAGGTGGAGATAGTTGCTCCCGAAATAGGCTATAAAGAGCCTGCTCAACTAGTCAAAAGAAAAATGGACCCAGGGTGGAGTCCAAAAAATCATACTCTTATAGATTTTTTAAGGATAATGAGAAAGACCATGCAGAGAAAGACGTCAGATGCACCTTGAAGCCTCATAACATCTCTGTATCTTTCAAGATGATCTTGAGGATCAGTGGAGCCATCATATGGCTCAAGAGTAGGCATCTTGAATCGAGATGGGACTGATTCATTCAAGATTTCAACAAAGAAAGGGGAAGTGAGATGGAAGTCATTTTGGGAGGGCTTCTCGTACTGTACCTCCTTCAGCCTTTCTTCAAAATCTTGAAGTTTCTGCTCAAGATTTACTTCTTACAGTGGCTTTCTACTGCAAGAAGTTGATTTTGCTTCATAGAAGCGATCTTCTTGATCAAGAAGGTGCTTCCGATGAAATTCTTGAGAGATTGGGGGTGGCTGGCCTGAGACGCAGCCTCTCAGGAAATAGATTCTTTCATTACTCCATCACCTACTGGAGCTATTGTACAGCATTGATGAGGGCCTGTACTTGCTGTACCAAAAGATTGAACTATTATGGATCGATTGCAGTTGAGGGATGAGATTGGACCATCTCCGGAAGGGCTCTTGGAGAAGATTGAGCCGGATTTTGTGCTTTTTTAACCATTTTCTATCAAAATCTTAGAGAAGGCCCTTTCTTTAGTGCCAATCTATTGCAGCAAGACTTCAGACCGTTGAGAGAAACTCACGTTAGAGAGCTAAATTGGAGTTAGGTTGACATGGATCATGGATCAACCTACAAGAAAAATCCCAAGAACTAGTGGGGTACCCTCCGATTTAAGATCCTCCGATGCTTAAGTTAGCTGAGGCCTTGTGAATAGATAGTAGAAATGGATAGCAAAAAAGCATAAAGAGAGGGTTTGAGTAGAGAGTGATTCAATCTTCCTTCAATAAAAAAGTTGAGAGTGATTTCAACAAAGTGTTTACTCTGTAAATCTTGTGCTTACCTTGGAGGGGTACCCTACCCCCTATTTATAGAGGAGGTTTACTTAGGCCTTAAGAAAAATTTGTTAGGTCGTTAATTTGTTATGGCCAGTTAGATTGGAGCTATTGGCCATTTTGCCTTAGTGGTAGTCGGTTATAGTACAGCTGGAGTATCACAATTAGGTGGGAGCATAGTTGGTGCTTAGCTGGCTTCTAGAGTATGTCGAGGTCAGTAAATCACCGATCTAGATTTATAGCAAGATCGATATTTTACCGATCTTGAGGGGCTTGGGTTGTGGATCCTGAGTAATGATTATCTATGTCGGTAGAACCCGACGTTCTGTTGATCTCAGATTGTCTCCTGCTTTTATGTTGAAAGAATGCTGATCTGATCTTCACTTGTTAGGAGATCGGCTAAATACTGATCTAGAGGATGTAGCCTTCAAACTGAAGATAGTAGTTAACCATTCTGGTTTAGTTATGATCGACATATTACCGATCTAGTCTCGATTACTTAGCCGATTCTCGTCACTGCTAAGATATAGCAAAGGCTCTAGGTCGGTATTTTACTGACATAATATCAAAGATTATCGTTTTCACATTATTTAGGATAGTGGTCCCTCTACGAGGATTGTCCATATTAATACTAATCATCTATTAATATTTTGTAAAATCTTAATCATGGATCTTTAAAAGATATTTTTTTTTAAAAAAAATAATCATTTTCCATCCCATGAAAAATTTCAAAATCCATCTTTTTTATAAATTTTTATTTTTTATAAAATATAAAAAATATCTTTCTATAAAAAAAAATTATTCTCTTTTTATTTAAAATTTTAATCAAATAAAAAACTTCTCCTTCATGTTTTAGGAATTACCTCTTTCTCTTCTTCCTCCTCATTTTTTTTTGAACCAAACGACTGCTGATTTGAGAAATGAAAACCACCAAGTCCTTCGGGGGATGAATAAGAAATGGACAACTGAGGTCAGAATTATATAAAATTTTTATTGATGATAACGTCAATTAGACACCTGAGGTTGGTAAGAATCGAGGGATTGTGCCTCCTTAACCTAAGTGGGCTCATCAGCAAAGCAACTGGTGCTTGATGGGGGGAGAGGGGGACTGCACGAATAGACAGCTGTTAACTTGTCCTTTGAAAGTAACTTGGCAAAATGCTTCCAAAGAAAATCGCATCGCCGAGGCTCCGACCGGCCGAGCGTAACATTACCTGCACAACTTTGAAAGGTTATCATGTACTAACAGACCTCGACTGGGATTCAGTTAATGCGGAGTTATTTACAGGATTGGTCTTCCACGGTTATCCAGATCAAATTTATATTTTCTTAAAAAATATTTATTAGCATGCAAATAGTACCTTCCCTCATTTTTTAAACAAAAGCTGGGAATTGATAGCAACATTCCTACTTCGGCCCCAGTTTCGGCAGTGGTGACTTTAGGTGCCCGCAGCCTAAACTCCAGCTTACATGAGAAGCTTGGATGACATGGGTGTAGGATAATAGGTGATTAGTAAATATAAAAAACAATCGATACATTTTTTTTAATTTTTTATTACTCGGCTACGAAGCCGTATACGGCCACGCCTAAAAATTACTCCTTCCATTGGCCATCACTTCTTGAAACGTTTGTCCTACTGCCACCTAGTGCCCCTACAGCCGCCTAGTCATCCTCCTTTTAAGGCTTCTTCCACGAGCTTCGCGGAGGATGCACCGGCTCACGGCAACAGTTAGTTAGTGGTGAAGGGATGGAAGAATTGGCAGAATTTGGCGCTTGTAACTGAGTTCACGTTAAAACTTTTTTTTTATCTTAAAACAAAAATCCATCTCCTTATCAACCACATACCAATTAGAACGAGAATGAATAATATTGTAATAATGTAAAAAATATAAGATTAATATTACAATAATTTGATGTATTAAAAAATATTTATAATTTTATATAATATATACAAAAAAAAATTAATTTTGAACGTATCATTGTAATACAGTATATGCATAAAATATTTATTATAAATTTATTTTAATTTTATAAATTTAGTTAACCTTGCATTACATCTCTGATCCAATAGATGGAACTAACAGATGCAATCCATGAGATAGTAGCACATTATTAGATTTTAATTTTATTAGATTTTAATTTTAATTTTTTAAAAAAATGGAGGCTAACGAGGAAATTCTTAGTTAGCCAAGAATGTTTATTAAAAAGAATAAGCTATATCAATGATGAAAAGAAGCAAAAAAAAAAAAAAAAAAAAAAAAGGCACACAAATAAAGATGCAGGATCAAAAGATGATGAAAAGAAAAGCAAATAGCGGTGACAAAACCCAATGGGTAATTGCACCCGGAAAAGCAGAGAGAACGGGAAAATTGGAAGAGAAAAACAAATAGCAGATGCTGAAGAGAACTTTTGTCAAAGGATGCCAGATAGAAAACCAAAGTAACAAATGCCGAGTTTCAGTCATCAGTGGCGGTAAAAGTAGCAAATGAATCAGAACACTAAAAGGATGATGACATATTATGGAGGCAGTGGATCTAGTGATAACTTTAATCATCTCCCAAATCTTGCCAAAATCTGGAAGTACCTTCTGATCACAAAGAAAAGACCTATCATTGAGATGATGTAAAGTTTTAAAAGCAATGATAGACAGAGAGAAGCAGCGGCTGAGCAAGATATGAGCATTCTTTTCTGACCAGCATCACCAAACAAAGATAACAATAAATCCAAAAAATAGCTGGCTGCAGATCCTTGGAGAAATGAGATATTCTCTATTTAGTACATTAGGTCTTTGAGATCCATCTCAGGACGAGGAACATTGAGATGAATGCAAAGAAATTCCACAGTTTAGAAGTAAAAGAGCAGGATAATTAAATAGATGATTCCGAAGAAAGCCAATCACAGAGGGGACAAGCGAGCGCATTTAAATTTGTATATAATAGTGGACAAGCTGTCTACATATTTACAATGTTATTTGTCACTAAACAATATTTGTTTTTTATATTGATATGATACTCCTTTCTCATCTTACCGGTCTTTGATTTTTTACTGATCATGCAAGGCTAGGGACGTAAATGAACCGGGTTTCTACTTTTCCACCGCCAACCCGCATCCTCACTATATCGTCCCATCATCCGCCCTATCACCTTCAATAGGATGATTCTATTAATAGGGTGATTCTATTCTCCATCACCTATCCCATCATAAAATTCATAAGCTTATCACCTATCCCACCTCGCACCTTCTGTCCCACTCCATCCCACTCCATTTGTTAACGCATTTAATTATTCAAATTTAAATATAAAATAAATATATATATATGTGTGTAAATATTTTAATATTTTTTATATATGTGGGGCAGAGCGGGTTTGGCATAAACTCGCACTTGCCCTATACCCACAGCAAGTTATTAGATTTTTTTTATCCATCTCATTCCATGATCCATTTAGCTCATCCATTTATCCACCCCATATGCAGGTTGAGCAGATTGGATTTACGGGTTGATAGGCCGATTACCATCCCTATGTAAAACTAGTTATTTATGGAGTTGTCTCTCACAAAATTGTGTATGAAAGTAGCCAACTAAGTGATAAATAAAACAACCAACATGTCCGTCCTAAATAAGATATCATGATACCATGAACCAAGAAATTCTAAGAGTTGAGGTTATGACTAATGGGATGAGATTAAATTACAATTCATCCCACTTGTTAACAACTATTTTGCCATTTTTTTTACATTTTTAGTTATGTGATCTATCCATGTCATAACTATTTGGACTAACATGTTTTCGCTTTTTCTTCATATGCATCAAATTATTTAAAATTTGCATCATTCTTTTATCCTAAGCACTAATTATGTCGCTCATCTCAATCAAAATATTCATTTTTATTAATATTAAAATCTATTGATGCAAGACTTCGGAAGTTGAAGTAAGCTCGTGTTGGAGAGTTGATCTGGATCAAGTCAATGTAGATTACGAATTGACTTGCAAAAAATTTTAAGAATCAGTGGGGTACTTCTCGATTTAGAATCCTTCGATATCTAAGTTAATTAGGATTTTGAGAATAGATAGTGGAAATAGAGAACTAGAAGATAAAAAAGGAGTATTTGGATGGAGTTGGGATTTGATTTTTCTTGAGTGGAGAAGTCGAGAGTAGATTTCAACAGAGTGTTGACTCTATAAATTTTATGTTTATCTCTGAAAGGGTATTCTACTCCTCTACTTATAGAAAGAATTTGCTCAGGCTATTTAAAGTTTGTTAGATCGTTAGTTTGTTATAACAAAATTGCTAGCTTGATAGCAGCTATGGACCGTTAGCCCATATAGAGATTGGTTATAGCATAGTTAAAAGATAGCTATAATCTAGTTAGATGATAACTGTATTATAGTCAGAGAGTGACAGATTCCTCTTGGCGCTAAGTTGAAGATTATATTGATAGGACGGTTTTTAGCCGACCTCGCCATGGAGTAATATTGATAATGTGGATGCCGGTCATAACAGGTCTCGACTTAGGACACTGATGGTCAGGATGGTGTAAATCTAATCTCATCTTCAGCTATGCCAAGGTATTCAACTAATCTATTTACTTACAAGATCGGTGATAATCCAACCTCGGCATAAAGGTGATATTGGGCATGCCGGTTAAAATCAGATCTTGAAATAGAATGAAGATAGTCAAGATGGTATTATACCAATCTCGGCCTAGTCATTGACCAGTAGGACAATAGAAAATCGATCTTGTCTCAAAACAAAACTTAGGCCATCAAATCTACTGATATGGTTATGAGGATGGCAAATTATCGATGTAGTCTATTTGTAAATAAGTAAGAAGCTGTAGTTGTAAATTGACATCTTACTGATGTGAACCAGTTAAAATTCTAAATTAGTTTTCAACTGATATGAATACAAAATTGAGTGTTACTGTATCATCAAAGTACTATCAAATCAGTGATCTTCTTGATGCTCTCAAATGGCTAGGAGTGATTAACTATATATATATATCCATATTAGAATCAAGTCGATCAGATTTGGACTTAAACTTAAATTTGATCAGATTAAAACTCTATAATAGAAATTCTATATAAATGATCTAAGTCGTTGAATATAATTAACTATCTCAAAACTACTTACATACAAAAATCATATAATTTGGAGACCTCTAGCTTATGCATCCAGTAGTCAAAAATTGAATAGCCTAAATAAAATTAAATTAGATATATTTTTTGATCACTTGATACATAAAATCATATGATTTTTAGCATACAAATGATTTTAAAATAATAGATGATCACATCCAATAGCTTGGATCATCGATGTAGAACCTATATTATAAAATTTTGATTTGATCAGATTTAAGCTCAAATCAGGTTGACCTTATCTAAGTCATCCCTATACATACATATACACATCCATACATACATCCATATATATATATATATATATATATATATATATATATATATATATACACATATATACATACACATACACATATATATATAGAGCCAAACTAGAATACATTCGATTGGATCTGGACTTAAATTCGATCAGATCAAAACTCTATAATGAAAGTTCTACATCAATGATCCAAGCCATTGAATGTGATCTACTATCTCAAAACTGCTTGCACACCAAAAAATCATATGATTTGAAGACCCCTAGCCTATGCATTAAGTGATTCAAAAATATATCCAATTCAATTTTATTCAAGCTGTCTAATTTTTGACTACTTGATGCATAGACTGGGAGTTTTCAAATCATATAATTTTTGGTATGCAAGAAGTTTTGAGATAGTAAATCATATCCAATGGCTTGGATCATTGATGTAGAATTTTTATTATAGAATTTTGATCTGACCAGATCTAGATCCAGATCTGATCGAATGTATTCTAGTATGGCTCTATACATACATACATACATACATATATATATATATATATATATATATATATATATATATATATATATATATATATATATATATATATATATATATATATATATATATATATATATATGTGTGTGTGTGTGTGTGTGTGTGTGTATGTATGTGTGTGTATATATATATATACATACATACATATATACATATATATATATGTGTGTGTGTATGTATGCATAGATGTATGTATGTTTATATATAGAGAGAGAGATAGATTGGGCTCCGATCAACCAGAGCCCAACCTATATTCGGTCGAATCTCTGACCATTCGATCAATGCGTATCTTCAAGCATGCCTGAAAAGGCATGCCGATTGAAAAAAAAAGCACGTGCCTACACCTAAAAAAATATTTTTTAAAAAAAAATAGGCCTACTACCTAAAAAAATTTGAAAAAAAGCTTGAAAAATAAAATTAAAAAAAACTAAAATAAAAATTTAGAAAAAAAACTAAAAAATGAAGATGCCTACATTTAATGTAGGTGCCTTCCGACGCCTTTTTGTTTCTTTCAATTTTTTATAATTTTTTTAATTCAAATAAAAAGTCCTACACTAGAAGAAAAAAGAGAGAGAGAGAGAGAGGGAAATACTAGAAGAAAAGGGAGAGAGAGAGAGGGAAAAAAGCTCCTTTCTTTTTTTGAAAGAAAGGAGGCATCTTTTTTAAAGAAAGAAGGAACCTTCTTTCATTCTTTTTCTCTTTTTTTTTCAATTTTTTTTTAAATTTTTTTAAATTTTTTAATTTTTTTTAGATTTAAATTTTTTTTAAAATTTTATTTTTTAGTTTAGTTTTTCAAATTTAAATTTTTTTTGAATATTTTTTTCATATAGATTTTTTTTTCGAACGTATGCTTGTTCTTATTTTTTTCAATCAACGCATTTTTTCAAGCACATGCTTGAAAATATACGTTGATCGAATGGTCAAAAATTTGATTGGATGTACGTCGAACTTTGGTTGATCGAATTTAATTTATCTCTATATATATAGAGAGAGAGAAAGAGGGGGTTTTATATAATATAATTTAATATATCTTCAAATATCAAAATTTGTATAATAAGAATGTTTAAATTTATGAAAACGATAAAATCAGTTGGTACTAAACAGTTAGATTCAAATCAGGGCACGTGGAGAGAGTTTTTAAACTCATATTAAAAACTCCTCTGGCAAAAAATGTTGGTTATTGTTTCATGAGAAATAAAATTTTAATTAATGAACAAATGTTAACTTTAATATCTTTTACAATATTTATTTCTAAATTATTTTTAATATTTCAATTCATATATTATATGGCCGTGATGACGAACTGGATGACTCCTAATCTCGCGAAGCAGAGAAATTTCATATAAAAGTAAAACTTCTCTGAATTCGATTTAAGTTTTATAAAAGTAAAAAACTTCTCTTAATTTTTATATCTGACCGAGATAAAGGGTCGTTTCAATCTATTACCGTATCGAGTCCTCTTTGGAACACCTCGTTATTAGTTACATCAGGAGTATTTTAGCCAATCAAAATGACCAGTGGAAGGGTATGACCATAGTTTAACCGAAAGGTAGGACTATGGAAGCACCCTCGCCATTAATACATGATACCACAGAAAATAAAGCTGGGAAGCAAAAGAGAAAAAACAAGAAAAAAAAACAGAAAAGCTGACAGGCTACGCATGGTATAGGACGGCTCCCTCTGAAAACCCCTTCACCTCCCCCTTCCCCTCTCTCTCTCTCTCTCTCTCTCTCCCCTTGTGGGTTACTGTTCAGTGTACTGCGTCCTGCTTTTGGATGGACAACCTGAATGCCTTTCTTTGTGCGGGTGGGTGGTGTGTTCTTTTCCCCAACTGTTGCTCTTTCGACAAAATCTTCTCTCCCCACCTCCCTTCTCTCTCTCTCGCCCCCCCCCTCCATCTGTGAATCTTCGTGTTCTTTCTTTTATTCCCCTTTCAGCACCTGAAGGGACACTATAATCTTATCTACCATTTTTGAGCGTCTGCTCTGTTTTGCAGACCACTTGGAGTACATGAGAGGGTAAGATTGGATGCAGAGGTTTTTAATATAGTTGTTCTTCTTGGGTCTTTTTTCCTTTCATTTCTTTCGTTGTTGTTTTTTATTTTTAGATGAAATATAGCGAGTCTTTCCGTCAGACCCCTCGTTGAGAACCTGGTTTTCTTTCTATTTAAAAAAAAAAAAAAAGGAATCTATTGGGATATTGCATCATGCAATAGCAATAGTCATGTCGTGATGGATTCTCCCTATCTCTGAGTTCTCTCCTCCTCACCTCTCCTTTATTATCATGTACGTTTCTCTTGGATCCAGGAGTTTTGTGGCGTCTTAGTACCTTCTAAGAGGGAATCTAGGATGGATCTCTTGTAGATTTGCTTATGATTGTGCCCATGTGTTCTAATGTCATCTGTACGTACGGCTCCTCAGTGTAACCCCTCTTCTTCTCTCTATGAACTTGTGGTGGGAAGCCGTCAAAATAAAGTTCGACATCTAAATCTTTTGTGATATCATCGCCGCTTTCCCCTTCCTTATTCTTTCTGTTCTGCCTCGACTTCTTTGTGCATCTTATGTTAAAAAAACCTTTTAGCCTCTTTCCTAACAAACTGGTCACCGATTTTTCCTGGTTGATGGGCTTGTCTTTTACTTTCTCCAATCTCTCGTTCACTCCACTCAGTTCTGTATTTTTTTATTTTTCCTTTTTCGTATGACTGATATTTCATGTGATGGGATTAATTATTTGGCTGCTCAAATTTTTCCTTTCCTCTCTCTGATCTATTCCTCCTCCTGATATTTTGGTTTAGTTCTCCTGCATCTCTGATCGGTTGCTTCAAAGCTCTATCTGCTCCCATGGATTCCTTAACCTTTTTCACCACATAAAATAACACTCCTTTGCTTTCGTGGCTTTCAACTTGAAAGGAGTCCGATCCGATTCCGTGGCTTTCCGAGTCCTCAAATCTCTCTCTGTCTTGCGGCTGCATAAAATGATGTTCTTGAAGCGACCCTCTATGTTTTTCCATCTTATCATTCTTCCCAGAATTATCTGTTTTTCTTACTGTATATAATCTAATTTCTAGTTTTCTTATATCTTGCAGGCATCAAATCAGGTGAGGTGAGGAAAAGAAAGGGGGCCTCTTTTGCTGTATGGGGTTTGGTGCTCTCTGAGCTTGTTTTGCTTTGTAGACGGCTATTGCTTCAGAGCTGCAAGTCCTTGGTTGTGCTGGAGGCGAAGCAAAAGAGCAGGCCCAGTTGCAGTACTGCTGCAATTTTGAGCATTAGGAAAATAGAGAGAATAGAGAAGGCCTTCCTCAAATGTTATCTGTTGAAAACTCTTCAGACCCCTCGGTTCCCTGCAAGGCTTCGGCATTGCAAGGTGATGAGAGGGCTTCTGATAAGCCGGCCTTCCAAGAGGCGGCAGATCCAGCAGGCCTTGCCGAGATCCAGCCCCCTCATTTTTCCATAAGGTAACTGTTCTCTTACCACATAAAAAAGCCTTTGTTATGTCATGGAGTCTTCCTTCCATAAGAGAATCTCAATCAGATCAGAGGCTGGGTTGTTGTCCTTGTGGAAGACTTAAGATGTCTTTGTTTCCTCGTATCTTGGTTCATCTCTTGCGATGCGGGGCTAAATTTTATGTGGGTTTGTGCTTTCAGGGTTTCCATCCTCATTTTGTTCATGGGTTTTGAGGAAGTCCTTGCAAGAACCTTCTCCTTGGGTTCAATCAGAAGAATCTTCTGGTGGCTACGGCTTGCAAAGGGGGGAAAAAAATTGTTGATTTTGGAGCTTTCCAAATCTTTTTGCTCCCATTTTATAGATTCGTCTCGAAGTCGAATTGTTGATGTCTATCATGATGATTTCATGTCTCCTCCTTTGAGATTGGAAGCGTGGGGAACTGGTTGCTTGAATTTTCGTGAATCCTTTGCTTCTTCTTCAGATGCCTCTGTGCTTCGTTTATGGTTCTGATTCTCCATTCATTTCTACTTAATATATCAGGTGTCGAAAGTTATGCTTCCTTCTTAATGGTGTAACTAATTTGGTGGGCCTACCGATCATGCGATCGATGTTTAGTTCCATGGTTTATTTGTGCTTTCCTATAATTGAAGTTTACATGTGATAAGGTCTTAAATAATTCATAGAAAAGTTTGCTGAAAATTTCTGAAGAGAAAAAAGAGAGTGATAAATATACTTTCTAGATTTTAATGTAATCTTTCGTTGAATGGGAAGATGGGATGTGATGTTTCGATGTTGTGGTTTAATTAGTTATTAGCTATGTAACTTTGTAAATGAAGAGATTGATACAGAAGATTCGTGGTTTGTCTTGTAGAGATTATGTTCTCAATTTGCGGAGCAAAGATGTCACAAAGAATTGGCCATTTCCTTGCAAATTTTTGCGGCTTTGCTTGGAGTACGGTGTCAAAGATATATTGCCACCTTTTGAATCGCCTGATTTGGTAAGAGCCCAATTCTGCAGAAGAGGAGCAGAATCCGAGCAACAAATTGCGTGTGAACAAATCTCAGCAGAGATCAAATCACTTGAAACTAGAGATGTTGGTGGAGATGATGAGGAGCCCAATATCATCAAGCATGAATTGTGCCTGCCACCAGATCAATTGGCTATAGAGTGCTCAAATCAAGCTCGAAACTTATTCTCAAAGTCTATGAAACCAATGGTCGATCACAAAATCCATTCTGGTGATGAACTGATTAGCGTCGAAGCTGAACCGATCTCCACCATTACGGGTCATGATCAGATTGAGAGAATCTCAGGTAAGATCAGTGAGCTTTCTTGTGCGGTACATGTAACTAAATGTGCCTCAGGCGGATCATTAGCATTGGAGGTTGAGGAGCCTCCTTTACCGCCGGAAAAGCTTAACGTCGGACATGAATCATCAGAGAAGAAGTGCAAGTTAATAGTAAAGTTGAGCAGCACTTCCGAGACCATCCAGGAAGAAGACATGGTATCCACTTCTAGTACTGTTTCAGATACCATGACTTCAAAGGTCTGCCCTGTTTGTAAGACGTTCACATCCACATCCAACACAGCTTTGAATGCTCACATCGATCAGTGCCTCTCTGAGGATTTTAAAACCATGCGGGACATGACCAAACTCTCGAAACTCAAAGTGAAACCAAGGAAGAAAAGGTTGATGGTGGATATCTACACAACTGCACCCCACTGCACCATTGAAGACCTTGACAGAAGAAATGCCACAAACTGGGCTACAGATCTGATTTTGGTCGCACCGACCAGGGAGGTTAGCACTGAAGTCAAAAGATCAAAGCTGTCAATATCAGGTGCTGCAAATGATGGAAATGAAGGGGCTGTTTATGTTGATTCAAATGGGACGAAGCTTCGAATTCTATCTAAGTTCAATGATGTACCAAAGGAGGATTTTAAGCTGAGGAAGCATGTGAAAGGCATTAAAGCAGGCGGGAGTTCGCTGATTAGCAAGAAAAAGTGTCTGAAATCAAAGTACTCAAAGTATACAAAAGTTAATCAGCAGAACAAAAGACTACATTCATTAGAGCTGTGTAAACGGAAGGTACGCCGCACTAGTTTTTCCATTTTAAGTGCATATTAGAACAATATGCTGCTAAATCTGAGCAAACATAGAAGCCTTATCCTTTAGTTGAACTCATGATGAATCAACATGTGGTAGCTGTTTGATCTCCCGAAATCAGGAGAACGTGGTCGATTGGAGAACTTTGATTTAATCTATCATCTTAACCATAACCTACTAATCCTTCAATATATGTTTGTCTTGCTGTCATTTTGTATAGTGTTACAATATTTCTGTCAGATGTTTCAAAATTCATATTTCCAGTTCAACGTATGTAGTCTGAAGCATGAAGTAACCACCATAGCCTTTCTTTCTTTTTTTTCTCTTGGCTGATATTGATCTGACCATTAGCTGGTAACCCATAAATAGGACCGCTTGGCCCCGCACTGCAGTCTCAATATGGTTACAATATTCTCATGATCATGATATCATGCACCTTGCTTATGCTTTCTATTCAACTTTGTGCAGTTTTGAGAGGTTCTAGCCTTGCAAAACTCTGGTATCATTTAGCACTGATAATGTTCATTTTTATTTACATACTTCTTATGAAGTCAATTGGTAAATAATGAATTCTTGTTTGAGCATCATGTGGCATTTATCTTTTTCTTGTACCTTTCTTTTTTGCACCTCGGCATAGTTTTACTTATCAGCTGAGTTGTCATGGAAGTTCACTCTTGTAGCATGATATGAGGTGTGATAGCATTTGTATCCCTTCTCCTTCTCTTTTTCTAATCAGACTCAAGTGACACAAATTGGAGATTGTCATTCAAGCACTTATGAAGAGAAAGAAGAATCCCTATCATTCATACTGAATGCTCAAGACCAAGTCAAGGGTCGTGGTCCTGGAACTTTGAGGCAGTGGGTATGCTCTAAGCGCTCGGGTCCCTCTAGAAAACTCGACAAGAAAGGCTATGAGAAAAGCATGAAAAGCACTGTGCCTGGCACTCTGGACACTTTTGTAGAAGGTAATCAGTCAAATCCAGCTGACTCTTCTGTTGTTAAAGGCCATATTCTGAAACTTTCTAGGTCATCTGAGGACTTGCCGTCTTCAACAAAGACCAAGAGAGTGGATGTTCTATCTAATTCTGTCCATGCCACTTACAATGGGAAGACAAGGCCTCCAAAACCTCTCGATTCGAATTCTGGATTATCCCCTCAAAACATTTCTTCGGAAAGTGCTCTTATGCTGAAACTGACGAGATCATCCAGGAGTTTTGTTTCTTCTCCAAGAAGCAAAAGGGAAGAGATAAACTTGAGCACCATACATAAGTCTGATAGTTCTTCTGGCATTGCTATAATACCTTATGGAAGTTGTCATCCCTCACTTAAAAGCAAAAAAAGATTAATTCCAAAGAATAATGTTTTGCTAGGAAAATCATCCTCTTTGGAAGTGAGCAAAGGTGATGAGAGTGAGAAAAGATTGACCATCAGGAAGTTCAGTAAGCAAAGATCCATATTAAGCAATGGTAAACCGAGAGAAAAGTTACCATCTGGCATCAACAGAGGACTGCATGCTTCTCCTGAATATTTTGGCTTTGAATACTCTCCAAGAGCTAATGAAACAAGCAATGCCGACCTGCCCAATTTCTCCGAGAATATAACAATCTCCAGTGTCCTAGAATCTGAACGAGAACGAGATGCCTTCTGTACAATGGCTAAGCAGGAGTCTACTAAAAAGAAGTTGCATTTGGGAGCTGACTGTTATAGTTTTGATGTTGAAGTTTCGGATATGCAGCATGAGCCCTTGGACTGTGAATATATTACCAATGAACATTCCATGGATAAAGCTGTTAATGAACATGGTGGCAGTGAGAATCTAATTATTCAACGTCTGACACCAGCTTCCAGTCCCGGATTGGACCCATGGCCATCTGGACAAGAACACCCAGAATCTTTCTGTGCATCTGAAGCGCCTGTGGAAAGTGGATTGATTGATGATCAAGTCATGCTTTGTCATGATGTTGCCAGTAACAAAATCATTAGTAAGAACATTGAAAAGGTGGGTGAAGAGGGAAATTTGTTCAGAGTTACACAATTAGAAGACCAAACAAAGACCTCCATTAAGGGGTCTTCTACTTGTTTGATTGGCAATGTGGATATGGTTCTTCAATCTCCTCAAAAGAATTCATCAGCAACCTCTGTGAGGATGACGTCAAGTCAAGATCATAATTTGGCTGGTGGTATAGAAGCACCTGCTTCTCCTTCAACTTCCTCAAACATCTCTCTCCGTTCTCCTGAAGTTTCCAAGTCAGAAGATACCATCAAGGAACAATTTGTAAAACATTATGCTGACCAAGATAATCTAAGCTCACGCTTGTCAAATAATTCAGAATTGCCATCCATTGTAAACATTAGAGGTAATGAAGGAATGAAGAAAGAGAAAAGGGATCAAAAAGTTAAGGCAATGGCAGTGGCAGAGGAACCTAAAAAATTGTCAGATGATCAACCTTGCTGCTGCTCTCACTGGCAAAGTCTTTCGCAAGAATCTCCTCAGCTCTTAAGACAAAGTATAATGACTAGCTCGGTATCTCCTTCAAAAGTAAAGCAGGTCACATCCAACCCGTGCATTGGGCCGGCCATCTTGTCTTCCAGTGCTTTTCATAGTTTGAGAACAGGTGGAATGTCTGCCCCCATCCCGGAGTCACCACCTGAATCCATTTTAATAAAAACTCCTTCAGATCTTGCTTCTGAACTCCCACCAGGTAGTGCTTCTGGGCCACCAAGTCCATATTCTCAGGCTCGGAGCCAGGCCTCTTCCAATCCATTACTGAGGTTGATGGGTAAGGATCTAATTGTGAAAAAAGAGGAGTTGGCCAAACATCATCCAATTCTCCCTTGTGATTCAGACTGTGCCTCAGCGGTGAAATCTCTACCTCTTGGATTTACTTCTACCGATAGTGGCTCAAGCAAGAAGATTAGCTTCTCATACCAACAACATCAGATTTCAGGTGGCTCTATAACCCTCAGCAAGGCTTCATCAAAAACTAAGCGGCAGATAAGTGGCTTTGTTGGGGTTGGTTCAATGAAGTGTCATCAGAAGAGAGCAAAGAAACTCCATACCCCTTTGCCATGTAGCATGAAGAGAATGGCCACGTCTCAACGTCGCCAAAAACCTATTTCTTCTGCCCAAGCTCCCAACAGAGATGTAATTGTAATTGATGACTCTCCTGGCATTGAGGTTGATCCAAACAGTAGCATACCTAACCCGGTTGTAACTTCGCCACCAGCTTTTCCAGGTTCCAGTCTTGTTCCACCATGGCCTTTCTCGTACTATTCACCGAAGAACCCGTATATGTCAAGAGAGGTCTCTGGAATGATCAGGCCTTCCTCCATCTCATATCCGGTGGCCGATACTTATATCCCTGTGAAGCATGATAGCACTTCAGAGGGCTCGGTTCCATACAGCTCGTATATGTTCCGATCACCTTTGACAGCCCATCTGACACCATCATTGCATTATAGTCAGACCTTGGAATGAAACTATCTGATATTGAATGAAATTATCTTGATCTGGAACTCAAATGCGGTATCCAACGGAGGCTGCCATTTAGCCCAAACAATTGGCAATAAAGCTAGGACCTCCTCTTTGTGCAGACTGATGGCTGATTTAGATGCAGGAGCCATGACCAGGACTGAGAGCATGAAAGTGGAGAAACTGGATTATGGAGTTTTGTTATTGTTTTGATTGTCTTTTCAAAAGCATGAAAGATGATGTTAAATGTTGCGGCTACCTTTCTGGATTGATGGTCTTAATCTTGTTATGCGTAAGCTCGGAATAATCCATGACTCTGATCAGTTTACTGAATGAGACAAATCTTTCATAGAGCTTTTCTTTTCTGAGGAATTCCGGAAACATGATGTTCTTTATGATCCTTAATCATTTTTCATACTGCTTAATCGAGGACCATATTGGTCTTTTTCTTTTTCCTTGGAATTTATAGCGCATGAAATAACTAATGGCTTGTGGTCAAAATGGTCGATCTTGTGGAAAGAATTTTAGTTGCTTGTAATCATAGCAGATCAATTTCATTTTGATTTTGGCTAGGCCTTGAAGTTATCCATTTTCCATGAATCCCTGGACCTGCTTTCTTTTTTGTTTGTTTTAAAGTTATCAACTATTTTCGGCGACGATCCTTTTCTAATGATTCAAACATTTGAAGAAAATGTCCAAGTTGCTCTCCTTACTAGAGCTATAGCTACATCCTTTTCCTTATGTTCCAGCTAAATAGCTTTGGATGGATGCAAATGCACATGGTATCTGATTTTGTGAGGATAATTTAGAAATTAAAATACATTCACATATGCTGTGGTCTGTCTCACTTTTACTAGTGACATAAGATTTAGTAATACACTAGCCGCACACGTAGAACAAAGGACTACAATTTTAACAAAAATGGAGGAGAAATTGTTGGGGTGGAAGATGATTGGATGGTAATTTTGGCTATGTATACATTAGTATAGGTATCATCTGTACGCTTTTCCCATTTTCGGTTGATGCAACTCCAATGACATAATAAATATATAATTATTTTAAAACATGCATTTTTTGGGGACTTCACTAAATGAGCAGTCGGCACGCTCATTGAAGTTTTATGCTTAAGACACTCATTTGATGCTTTATCTTAATACCGATCCCTTGAGTTAACTAAATGATTTATATTACGGATCAAATTAGCTAGCCTATTGACAGACTCACCGGATGCAGGTTCGGTGTTATATTTCATGTAGTTATGTTAAATGTCTAGTGAGTCCTATTTCATGCGCCGACTCAACACATTCTTTGTGTATGGCAAATAAGATCTATATAGTATAATAATATTATATTGATATATATTACTGTATGATGCTATGAAATCAATTATTATGCTATAACCATTGTGATAAGAATCAAGATAATATTATAATTAATTTTTATTACTACAATAATAGCAATATCATTGTCACATGATTATAAGAGAAGAAAAGAAAAGGTGATTTTATCCCCTCAAGGCTACATCTAGAAGCATACAATTTGGGGTGCGGCCATTTTTATCTGTATCTCTAGGTGCAGCAGAAGCGTTTTAGCGTGCAACTAAATTGCTTGCATCTGGTTCCGTTATAGACACCCAAAAACCTGCATGCCGTCTATAACTAGGAGATGGTATTTGAGGCTTAAACAACCCCTAAATACTTGAGAGTTGGATATGTCTTTCATGCTTTTGCCGACGGTGGCATTCGTGTCGTTAGTTTTGGAAAAGAAACAATTGGAACGGTTGATAAGTAAACAAGATAGGTGACTACAACCATACCGGGATATATAGCTCCAGCTCCAGTAGTTAATCTAAACAATAGGATAAGGTTAGGTGGCCCTTCCCCCGGTATATTTAAAGTTGATTTCGATAGCTCCTTACTTTGTGCTAGTTTTTTGGGCGATAAATCATCTCGTTCAGGTCCTACTGCCAGCGCGCCGGAGTTTTTTCTGCTGCATCTCTTCCACCATATATCTAAGTTGCGGTTTGTATGGAAAGATTGTATATATATATATCAACCATTCGTTAATTACATATTGTACTAATTATTAAGATCATTGTACAAGGGGACTCTGCTAGCTGTTGTTATCAAATGGATGTCGGAGCCCACTTCATCCTTTACTTAATATATAAATAACTCAAGCCATATCCCAGCTACAGTATTTTGAGGTGCATCATATATTCGGAGAGGCAAACTTTGCTCGTTTTATTAAATATCGTATATATTCTCACTCTATATAATTTATTTTCTTGAGCCATTTCATTTAAAACAAAAAACATAGATGACAATTAGTCAACATGTCTGAAGTCTAAACCAAACGAAAGCGTCCCTGCTGGGTAGTTCTACCAGCTCTTGTAGGCTCGTGTTGGCTTCTCTGAATGCGTTGTGGGACAGAAGGCGACGACGAGCATTCCACCAAAAGGGGTACATGGTCATTAAGATTGTGTGAGGGAGAGAGAGAGAGAGAGAGAGAGAGAGCGAGAGCACTCCATGTGAATATGCCAATTGCGAACGAGCCCCTTTGATTTTGTTGTCCAACCGTAGGCCGTAGGCGTAGCACGTAATTATTATTTCCGGCCCGTTTGTACCGACCGACATACTATAGGTGGCAGTACGTTTGTTGCTTGGTCGCCGGTTCTTTAGGAATAATTATTGCAAATCCCGAAGCCCATACATGATAGAAAGCGCGTAATCGCAAAGTGATGAAATATAAGGGGTAACGTGGCGTGTTATCCACCGTCCACCGTCCACCGTCCACCGTCTAATTGCATCTGGTGCATGCAATAATTTTTCGTTCTTTAGGGTCCCGGAGGTGGACGTGGTCCAATAGTAGTTCGCCACGTAAGATTTTTTTTTTTCAGAATGGATGGCCCACGTCTTCATTTTTTTTAGAATAAATCGGATAAATTAAAGCAATAAATACGTCCCTGGGTACCACGTCTTGATTTGCGCGCTTGAAAAAAAAAAATCCACGCATCCCACTGCGTTTGATTTCGCTGTACCCCGACAAAACATACACAGAAGCCTCCTCGATGCTCACCACAAGTTCTAGTCGCCCTTCTTCGTTGGGATAGAGAGGATAAAAATTTAAACCCTGTCGCATCATTTTTATTTATTTTATATTTTAAATAAAATATTTTTATTATTATTATTATTTATTTAAAAATTTTATTTTTTTTATATTATAAAAAAGTAAAAAAAATAATTTTTAAAAAATTAAAAAAATCTCATATTTCTATGGTGCTATCCGTAATTTTCATCACTATCATCATCTTGCTGCCTTCACCATATTATTATTATCATCGTCATTATATTTATTGCTACCAAAATCTGACCTAAAAGAATCATCTCGAGAGCATTGTTTGATCTATAATGGTGAAATACGATCATCTTGCAGTGATGGATCTACACACCAAAAGAATAAAAAACTCATAGATTGGCTCCGACTGAACCCTCCAATCTTAAGTCAGATTAGACTTTGAAAAAATAGTAATAATGAGAATATAATAAAAGACTATACTATAAAATATTATCCTATTCTGATTGGCCTGATTTTGGATGATCTTTATCTTAATTTTTTTATTTTGGCCTTTTCGAATTGGCCTTAAGATCAATCATTAGGAGCTTTGTCTTAAAGATCTCAACCTTTGGATGAACTCAACCTTCTAATGTTGATTTTTTGATGAGTTTGGTCTTCTCCATCTTCTAATGAGTTGGGCTTTTTCGGCTTTCTGAGCCATTTTAACTTTTTGAGCCTTCACGGTCTTCTGATCATGAGCTTCTCAGCCTTCTCAGCTTTTTGATAACATTTTTGATTTTTTAATGGCTTTCTCAATCTTTTGATGATCTTCTCAGCTTTTTCGATTTTTTGATGATCTTCTCGATCTTTTGATGACTTTTTCAATCTTTTGATAAGCTTCTCGATCTTTTCAACCTTCTCGACCTTTTAAGCTTTCTCAGTCTTCTCAGCTTTCTGAGCTTTCTAATCTTTTAATAACCTTCTTAACCTTTTGAGCCTTCTCGACTTTCTGATGATCTGCTTTTCTTCAGGTTAGCTTGCTAATATTTTTAGCCTTTTAATGACTTTGGCTGATCTTGACTTGGATACTTACATACCTATAATCCTACAAAAAGTAAGAAAAGTAAAATAATGGATGAGAGCAGCCTCTCATCGTGAGAGTTTTTTATGGGAGTTTCTTTTTTTTCTACCCTCTTTTTTTAGAATCTTTTGGCTATGTTTATATAGGTATGAAGCAAGGATATATGAAAGCGAAAATCAAAGAATAAGACATAACTTTCTCATTATGAGTCATCATCTTTTTTTTATTTGAATTTAAATCTACCATAATTATTCTTTTACTTTTACATTTCTCTTAATAATAAAGAGATAACTGTTCAGAATTCAAATATTTACAGAATTACTGGACATGTGTCATTCAATAATAAAAATATTAATTTATATATCATATTAATATTCATCATATATATTACTACTTATATTATTGCTATACTATTAACGCTATCATCATCACCTCCATGGCATCTCATCATTACTATCTTTATCATTATATCATCACTTTTCTATATAACCAATTTTTTGCCACAAATACTACCATCATTGGCATCATTGCTAGCTTTATCATACCACCACTTCTGTACCCTCAACATCTCCATAATGTATGTCATACTACCATCATCTCCATCATTAGCATCATATTTATATTTTTAAAAACAATTTAATTATATTAAATATATTTATATTTTAAAATTTTAGATATAAGTGGATGTAGAATTTTTATTTTATTTTTAAAAGTAAAAAGGAAGTGATTCCTAACGGTGCCAATATTTTTCTAATTAGTTTTCCTCATATTCAGTAATTTAATAATTAAGGATTTGTTTGGTTTGTGGTAAAGTTAAATTATGAGTGCATTAATCATGAAGTACAGGAAGCAAGCTTTTGATTCCTGTTGGGGATAAATTCCGCTCCTGCCGAAGCTCGATCCGACGTTTAGCCTAATATAACCAGTAGCCGCGGAAGAGCCTCGGCAGACGGACTTCAGCCGAACTCCCAGTGGCCGAGCTTCTTCCAGCAGGCCGAACTGGTCAGCTCCCGAGCTTCTTTCGGACTCCCAACGTCGAGACCGAACTTCCTGGGCGGCCGAACTCCTTCGGACTCCCCACGGTCGAACTCCTTCGGACCGACTCCAAGCGGCCGAGCTTCAATAAAGTCTTCTCAGCGGCCGAACTCCTCAGTGGGCGGGCTTTAGCGGAATCCCCAAGCGGTCGTCACTCAGGAGCCCGAACTCCTCAGCAGTCGTCACTCGGCCGAACTCCTCAGCGGTCGGCCCTCGGTCGATCTCCTCAGCAGTCGCCCTCACCAAACTTCGGCCGACCGAGCTCCTACCGAACTCTCAAGTGTCCAAGCCTCAGCCGAAATCCAACAGCCAGCCGAACCCCCAAACGGCCGAGCTTCGGATTCTCAGCAGCCGAACTCTTCAACGGACGAGCCTTAGCTGCATACCTCTAGCCAGACGTCTATGGGAGCCAAACTCCCTCCTATCTTCCTCTTCGGGAGCCCGAACTCCTCCAAAATGGGCACACGACGAAGGCCTTCAACTCTTCATTCGGCAAGCTCTGCAACCATCACCATCAGTCAGTCCGCCGCAGGCGATAGCGACCCACTATCAGACGGCGATGGCTGTCATCCTCAATCCACCGCACACGGCACCATCCCGTGAGACTGACTCCGCCGAATCTCGAGTGGCCCGCCAACACGCGGCTGCAGTTGTCACCATCAAGCTCCACTATATAAAGGACCCTCCCGACATGCTAAGGCTAAGCTCTCTGATCTCCAAACTCTCCTCCTCATCTCTAAGCTCCGGAACTCATTCCGAGCACTCCATTACTGTTGGCCGAAAACTGACTTGACCGTTGGAGGGTCCAGCCAGAGCCACCCCCCACCAGCTCCGAACGAAACTTTATTTTGCAGGTCCCCGACGGCGACCTTAGCGGCCTCGACTTCGGCGACCTTCGGCGAAGACGGATTTCTGCACCAACAGATTGACGCTAGAGGAAGGGCTGAACCTTCGTGGTTCCCTTGTTCTTAAAGGAGTGCTCGACGACCCTTCTCTTTCCTCTCCAGAGATCTTCCTTTTCTCTTCCGAAGAGAAAATGCCACCCCAGGAGAGCTTCGGCACGGCGCTCGGCGGCCTCCACGACCCGATCCCATCCAGGCCCGTCTGTTCCTGCTTCAGCCCCGGCGGCCTAGGTTCCACCTGCATCCGCGGTGGATGTGAAGCAGTTCGGCCTGTTTGTCCGACAGATCCGTGGCCTCACGGAAGCGTTGCAGGCTATACAGCAGCCTTCGGTGGCGGCTCCACCAGCAAGCCGGCAATGAGGGTGCGAGAAATCGGCCTTAAGGAAGAGCCCCTAGGAGAGAAACAGAGAGCAGAAGTTCTACCGCCAAAACGGAATGAAGTTCGGCTCGAAGAAAGCCGAGCTTCCCCCCAAAGCTCATCATCAAGGAAGGGAACAAAGTTCCCCCGCGGAATGAAGTTTGGCACAAACAAGGGCGGAGCAAACAAGGGCAGAGCAAAGTTCCCCTGCGAAATGAAGTTCGGCACAAACAAGGGCGGAGCAAAGTTTTCCCGCGGAATGAAGTTCGGCATGAGGGCGAAGGAAAGTTCTCCCGTGGAACGAAGTTCGATGGAAGGCCGAACTCCTCAGCTCATCATCGAAATAAAGTTCGGCATAAGTGAAACTCCGCAACTCATCGTCGGAATGAAGTTCGGCGGAAGGCCGAACTCCGAAGCTCATCATCGCAATGAAGTTCGGCACAAGCTAGGGCGGAACGAAGTTCTGCCGCAGAAAGTTCGGCGTAAGTGAGGCCGAACACAGCTCATCATCCGAATAAAATTCGGACGGAAGCAAGACGGAACTCCCATGGAGGCTCGGAATGAAGTTCGGCTCGAAGGGCCGAAGCTTCGAAATTAAGTTCGGTGGAAGCAAGGCCGAACTCTCCCTTTTGAGCTTATCAATGAAGCTCGGCGCAAGCTTAAAGCCCAGCTCCGCCTTAAAGCCCACCATCAAGTGAAGTTCGGCGCAAGCAAGGATGGAACGAAGCCCCCCGCGGAACGAAGTTCGGCATAAAGGAGGCCGAACTCCGCAGCAGATCACCCAAGTGAAGTTCGGCCGCGCTCGAGACCGCCCCAGGGCGATCGAGGCCGAACTCCCCCTCAAGTACGTCGCTACAACGAATTCACAGAAGGTGCAATAAAGTTCGGGCAAGCAAAGCCGACCCCCTCTCTGCGAGCAGGAAAGTCCGGACAAAGAAGCGTGAAGTTCTCCCATGGAAAGAAAAGTTTCGGGGGAAAGCAGAATGAAGCTCCACGCAAGCGAAGCCCAAACTTCTCAAGCTCACCACAAAGGAAGCCCCGACAGAAGGGCGCGAAGAAATCCTCCTCCCGAAGGATTCTGCAGCTACGAACCGCTCCTCTAACTCGAATTCTCGACGAAGTTAAGAGCCAGCCGCCAAAACCTGAAGGACTACGGCCTCCCCAAACGTGCGCAATCAAAGCAAGTAAAGTCCCTACCATCGCGACCATGACTACGACACTGAGGAATACGTTCAGCTCCAAGACGAGATTGAAGAGCTCGTCAAAAAGGGACGACGGGATAAATTCCTCCGACGCCAGTCTAAAGCAGGAGAAGATCGGCTAAAGGTGCTGCCGTAACCAGAAAAGACAAGAAGGTCGGCCGCCTCACGGCGTCATCAACGCCACCCCGGGGAGGAGCTAGGAGCTAGCTACATCGGTGATTGTCGTCCCCCAGCGACAAAGTCAAGAGAAGCATGTTCCAAATTAAGAAGGCCGGCATGAGATAGAGGAGGTCGTCTGGATGGGACTTACTGCCCGAGGGAACTCCGAGGAACAACACCCCGACAACCCTCGAACGGAAATGCGCTGCGATCAGCTTCTCCTCGGTAAAACTCTCCCCTCTCAATAAAATCATTTCTGGATGCGAAAACTATGCGATGACAGGGAAGAAGCAGTCAGCCGCGTTAGGAACAGGAGGAGAACCTCGTCCTAGCGTGAGCAAAGTCGAAGGCCCCGTCCACGAAGGACGGGATGGGGGGAGAGGCGAGGACGACGGTCCTCATGTGCCCCCACAGCCGGCTAGGAACAGGAGGAGAACCTCGTCCTAGCGCGAGCAAAGTCGAAGGCCCCGTCCACGAAGGACGGGATGGGGGGAGAGGCGAGGACGACGGTCCTCATGTGCCCCCACAGCCGGCTAGGAACAGGAGGAGAACCTCGTCCTAGCGTGAGCAAAGTCGAAGGCCCCATCCACAAAGGACGGGATGGGGGGAGAGGCGAGGACGACGGTCCCCATGTGCCCCCACAGCCCGTTGGGAACAGGAGGAGAACCTCGTCCTAACGCGAGCAAAGTCGAAGGCCCCATCCACAAAGGACGGGATGGGGGGAGAGGCGAGGACGACGGTCCCCATGTGCCCCCACAGCCCATTGGGAATAGGAGGAGAACCTCATCCTAACGCGAGCAAGGTCGAAGGCCTCGTTCACCTAAAATGAGATGGGGGAGGCGAGGACGACGGTCCCCATGTGCCCCCACAGCCCATTGGAACAGGAGGAGAACCTCGTCCTAACGCGAGCAAAGTCGAAGGCCCCGTCCACAAAGGACGGGATGGGGGGAGAGGCGAGGACGACGGTCCCCATGTGCCCCCACAGCCCGTTGGGAACAGGAGGAGAACCTCGTCCTAACGCGAGCAAGGTCGAAGGCCTCGTTCACCTAAAATGAGATGGGGGGAGAGGCGAGGACGACGGTCCCCATGTGCCCCCACAGTCCGTTGGGAACAGGAGGAGAACCTCGTCCTAACGCGAGCAAGGTCGAAGGCCTCGTTCACCTAAAAATGAGATGGGGGGAGAGGACGAGGACGACGGTCCCCATGTGCCCCCACAGTCCGTTGGGAACAGGAGGAGAACCTCGTCCTAACGCGAGCAAGGTCGAAGGCCTCGTTCACCTAAAATGAGATGGGGGAGAGGCGAGGACGACGGTCCCTATGTGCCCCCACAGCCCATTAGGAATAGAAGGGGAACCCCATCCTGACGTGAGCAAGATCCGAGACCGAGCCTCAAAGTCTACGGCAAGTTTCACTGCAGGAGATGAGATCGCCCCCAAGCGACCACGACAACCTCGACCGCGGAATAGGAGGTCCCTCAAGTCAACTTCAGCTGATGGAGACAATGTCACCTCCGAGGAGCTCAACTCCGACCTCGACCGCAGGGGGCGAGATTTACTTCGGCTTCAACATCAGTTTCATCGACTTTAGCTGAGAACGAGTTCCATTCCAACTCCAAACATCAATTGGAGAGGAAGCCTCCCCCAAGCCTCAGCTTCAACTTCGGCGTCAACCTTGTCTGGAGAAAAGACCTCCCCCGAGCTTCAGCCGCGACAAACGCGGGGCCTGGAAGAAGAGTTCGGCAGTCGCCCATTTTGGTACTCCCTTCCTTCGAATTTCGAACTTGGGAGTGGGGGGGCTACTGTTGGGGATAAATCCCGCTTTTGTCGAAGCCCGGCCCGACGCTCAGCCTAATGTAACCAGTAGCCACAGAAGAGCTTCGGCAGACGGGCTTCAGCCGAACTTTCAGCGGCCGAGCTTCTTCCAGCAGGCCGAACTGGTCAGCTTTCGAGCTTCTTCCGGACTCCCAGCGTCGAGACCGAACTTCCTGGGTGGCCGAACTCCTTCGGACTCCCCACGGTCGAACTCCTTCGGACCGACTCCAAGCGACCGAGCTTCAATAAAGTCCTCTCAGCGGCCGAACTCCTCAGCGGACGGGCTTTAGCGGAATCCCCAAGCGGTCGTCACTCAGGAGCCCGAACTCCTCAGCAGTTGTCACTCGACCGAACTCCTCAGCGGTCGCCCCTCGGCCGAACTCCTCAACAGTCGCCCTCACCAAACTTCGGCTGACCGAGCTCCTACCGAACTCTCAAGTATCCAAGCCTCAGCCGAAGTCCAACAGCCGGCCGAACCCCCAAACGGCCGAGCTTCGGATTCTCAGCAGCCGAACTCTTCAGCGGACGAGCCTTAGCTGCATACCTCCAGCCAGACGTCTATGGGAGCCGAACTCCCTCCTATCTTCCTCTTCGGGAGCCCGAACTCCTCCGAAATGGGCACACGACGAAGGCCTTCAACCCTTCATTTGGCAAGCTCTGCAACCATCACCATCAGTCAGTCCGCCGCAGGCGATAGCGATCCACTGTCAGGCGGCGATGGCTGTCACCCTCAATCCGTCGCACACGGCAAACTGACTCCGCCGAACCTCGAGCGGCCCGCCAGCACGCGGCTGCAGTTGTCACCATCAAGCTCCACTATATAAAGGACCCTCCCGACACGCTAAGGCTAAGCTCTCTGATCTCCAAACTCTTCTCCTCATCTCTAAGCTCCGGAACTCATTTCGAGCACTCCATTACTGTTGGCCGAAAACTGACTTGACCGTCGGAGGGTCCTGCCGGAGCCACCCCCCATCAGCTCCGGATGGAACTTTGTTTTGCAGGTCCCCGGCGGCGACCTCAGTGGCCTCGACTCCGGCGATCTCCGGCGAAGACGGATTTCTGCACCAACAATTCCAATCTGTTTCCTTTGCATGATGTAATATCTTAACGATGATAAATTTAAATAAATCACAGCTTGTATGGAGAATTACCGTTTCCCTACTTAGGTCAACATCTAGTCTAGCTTATTTCATTAGGACAATAGGTTGGTAGCGGTTTATTTGTCTTCAAATGTTGATATAGAGGTGCACTTGGAATATCGCAAGGACGGCTGTCACCTTGGTAGAAAGATTATATAGAGAAGGGTGGAAGTGATACTAAATTTTTCTAAAAAGAAAAAAATAATAATAATAATAAGAGGAAGATGGTGGAGCAGTGTATCTTTTAAAAACCTAGTTAGAATTGAGACAAATTTTATTATATTATTTAAATAAAAATGAGATACCATCACATGTCAAGAGTGTTGAGGAAGAGAGGTCACCTAACTGAAAACTTTTGCTCCATGGTAGACTAGATAATATCAAACCATCACCAGCTTGTGCAGTGGATCATGATGCATGCCACGGAATAGCTCTCGAAGCTTCCGTCTCCTTACTTGATGATTTGATTCATTCGGTATACCCTGAAAGGATTATGTAGTCCCAAGATAGTTGCTAAAGGAAATTTATCTCAAAACTATGTACGCAATCAACTAAGTAGCTCCTTGGAGGGTTAAAATTGGATCGAATACCTATATCTATATTTATGTAATTTGATGAATATAAATATAAATATAGATATTAATAAATTTATATTTATTTTTATTTTAAATAGATACAAATATAAATTAAATATTAAAATATAGATACAAATATGAATATAAGCTAAATAATTAAATTTTATGACCATAGGAAGATATTATCAAGTGAATTATAAATCAAATTATTATTATTATTATTATTATTATTATTATTATAATATATATATATATATATTAAAAATTCATAAGTATTATATTAAATTAAATAAGATCATATATAAAAATAGATATTCAGATATAGATCGGGCAATTGTTTATTTATATTCATATTCATTTTTTTTTATGGATATCGATATGCATATTCGTCGAATACTCATATTTCTATTCATATTTAGATAGATTCGAATATAAAAATGGATCCAAACAGATGTTATCTGGTCCATTTTCACCACTAACTCATGTATCTTAGTAGATTTATAATGCAAATTATGAATATAGGTGATGGAGATTTTTCAAGTAGTTTTATTTGCCTATATTTTAGAAAAAATCATGTTAGATTACAAGCAAGGGATGGATGGATTCAATAATGTGGAAATTGAATGGTGTGTATGTGTCTACACATACACGCATGCATACAAATCAGATGCTTTAAATTAAGCAAGAAAAAGTACATTCATGAGAGTCAAAAAAATAAAATATTATAAAACTAGAGAGGGAGATCAGTTGTGGAAGCCTATAAATAAAATATGGAATGGCACACTTTTTATATATTTTCCTAGATAATATATCCACCGCAACTATGTTATTTATCCCCGTAGGAAATCAGCAAGCATCACCTTCCTAGTTCGCCAATAGGTTGGACAAACGGCCATCAACCATTGGCCACCATAATCCAAAATCCAAAGTTCCATTAATCACAAGTTCTGCAACTTATTAATTAACAGAGATTGGGATCATAACTACAGAGGTTACAGTTTTTCAACATGTCCGCAGCTAACGATACACCATTCGCAAAGCCTTCACAAAATGTCACACGCAAACAGAGAGAGTAACACCGTAAATCTTAGTGGAACTTGAGGCTGGTCACGATGTTGTTGTTGACCGGGTCAGCCAAGTGGTCCAACAGATTCTGGAGGGGCCCCACCCCAGTCACCGGGGCCTGAGCAAAGTATCCCAAGATAGCCAGCATGGCCAATCTCCCATTCTTCACCTCCTTAAGCTTCAAGTCTTTCATGGACTTCTCGTCCTTCCCAAGCCCCAGAGGGTTGAACAAGGGACCTCCAGGGTATATAGGGTTCCCGGACCCACCCAAGTACTTCTCGAGCCCCAGAAAGTACTGCTTCCCCATGGAGCCTGGCTTGGCCCAGTCCTGGAACCGCCGGTGCTCGGCGAACCCCATGAGGGCCATCTCAAGCACAAAGAGGGTGTAGGGGTCAGCCCAGTAGTTGTAGGTCCCTGCCGGGGGGATGACTCCGGTCTTGAACCACGGGAGGGCGGTCTCGGCCGGAATTAGGCCGAGCTTGCCCAAGATCTCAGGTGCAATTGCACCAACCGCACCGAGCATGGCGTACCTTCCATTGATGACCTCGCCATAGGCTAGCCATTTGGGCTCGATGAATCCACCGGTGCCCTCGGGGTCCGACAGGCCAAGCGGGTCGAACCCGTAGTCGCCGGGGAGGCTGCAATGGTGGAAAAGAAGAAGCATATATGAGTTGTGTGCGTTAGTTGCTAGCTATGCAGGTAGTTTTTATTTGAAGAGCTAGTGCCTGGAATTATAGTACGTACCTTCCATCTAAGTAGGAGAGGGACTGCTTGGATGCAAACCATAGCTGTCTGTCTGCTCCTTGCTGTGAAGGCATCAAGCAATTCATATTAGCAGTGGATAAGGACCTCAAAGGTCAAAGCTCTGAAAGTCTTGACTCTTCGTATTAAAGTCTTATGAAGTTTCATCAGGAAAAAAAAAAAAAAAAAAGTCTTATGAAGTTGTTCTAGCGGTCACATGCAAAAGAATTTGAATCCTTGGTTTTCTGAGGACCAACATAGATATCAGACTGCTAAAATTTGATAGACGTTTGACATATGGTGATATAAAATTAGGATGTATAATCTGTTAACGAGAAGCCCATTGTTCAAACGATAATGGATTCATAACTCTTGTCCATCAAAGGAGGATGATAATAAAACCTTATGCTAGTTAAACAAATATGCGTGTTTTGCCAAGGGGAGTAGATTGGTTAGGGAAAAAAAACCTTTGCTGGGGGTGTGGAGGCTGCTCTAACAACAAAGGAGCCCTTTCTTGGAGACCCAAAGGACCGAGAGGGAGTGGATTGAAGGGACCTTCCTCCTAGAAGTTGTCTTCCAGCCTCCATTGATGAGAGAAGAGTCTGGGTTGCCATTGGCTTTTGTATGTCCTTCCTCTTTTCCTTTCCTTTCCTGCTCTACAGAAGTCTTAACTTGGAGAAAATATGGAACGTCTCTTCCGGTGTTGATCTCTGTGAACAGAATCCAACAAAAGAGAAGAAGCAAGAAATCTTAATTAGATTTGAGGTGGATAGCTGCCAGATGGTGCCTAATCTGGATGCCCAATAGATGTCCGACATATGGCAAGGGTATCTAGATAAGGGGGGGTTATTTGTGGTCTCAGGTTGAAGCTCCATTGCGACGTGGAGAAGAGTGACCCTGTGGCTGAGATTTCTTAGATGGGCCACCCGTTGGAGGGCCGATATTTTTTTGCAGAATTTGTGGCCCCAAAGGAGCCTGGCCTTAGACCAGAAAATCTATCACAAATAAGGTAGCACCGACATCAACCATGTAATTGGTGTTCCCTCTCTCTTCATAACAAGGCGTCATATTTTCCCAACAACATTTTATGATGGAGACCTAAAGATAAAACATAACCATTCGTCATCGCATGACGCCTCGATTCCGAACAAATGCTGCAAAGGTCCGGTACTTAGGGGTTACGAAGGCACTCTTCATCTCAGCCTCATACGGTGTAACCAAGCAAACAAAAATCTCTCGTAAGAATTGTGCCTAAATTACCAGCATACGACGATCATTGAACTGAGACAACGACGACGACGACAATAATGTCCAAGCCAAAACTCTAATGTTTATAAAAGCCTAAAAGTATGTCAAATGTTTCATTTGTTAGTCACGAAGCACATGCGATACGGTTTGCGAGCCTTGGCAAATTTTTTTAGGGAACTGATGCTCCTTTATAAAAGATAGCAACGTTCAGTTACGGTGGTAGCTTGAATTTGAAAAGCAGACATTTAACGCTTAACCATTTTAGGCAGATGATCAATTCAAATGTCTATATACAACACTCGACGTGATACAAAGAAAGCTATACTTATTTAAATCTCAACCAAGCTCTACAGTATGGTTCTTCCACATAAAATCAGGCTACCTGACTCTATTCTCTGCCTCCGTCGCAGCCTCTCGAAGAGGAGATCTTCACCGCGTTGCAAGGCCAGGTAATCATCCATGTCAAAATTAGACCCCTTTGCTCTACCATCGGAACTGCTCGGGTGGTTTACTACATCTCCACGTCCGCCACCTTTTTCGTCTCTAGGAAGCACGGAGGAGCCGTGATCTCCTTCAGGGTTCCAACTCCCAAGACTGCTTCTGATGAGTTTCCCACTACCAAATTCAGCACTTGCTTCCTGAAATAATATAACGTCATCGATAAGTCATTATCTAACAATTCAACCAAGGAGAATTTGATACTTCAAAAGAAAAAAAAGAAAAAGGGGCTCGGCACAAATAATGGTTAATATGTAAGATGGTAATGAGCAAATGTCTGAATGCATCGATGCATGGTAATAATATATGCATAAATTCTCAAAAAAGTAATTACACGTAAAACATCGTAATGCTTGGAAAGCCAGCACTGGGAGATTAAAAAGAGGATCCCAATAAATACGAGTCTCCCACAAAACCATATGCCAATATATGTTAGCTTCCATATTATATAATTGTCACAAATAACAATACGCATTTGGAGTTTAGCACCAGATTTATTGCCTTACTGTCTCATGAGTCATGAGACTTCCACGATCTGAAAAATCCAAGGTTATTGTCCAAGAAACAGATTTCACCATCACGTTCAAAACAAGGAAAAAATATTCAAGAAAAGAATATGCGGACGAAAGAAACCACCTGTGCTGAAGCAGGCAAAATATTTCCTGACGCCACTGGCAACTCTGTCTTAGTTTTGCATGGTGAAGGAGATGTATCATTACTGGTCTCCCACTGCAACCAAGGAAGTACAACACCATCTGCCTCAACAGGCAGTGAAGCAGCTTTTGTCAAACTTGTCGGTGTTTCTGGTACATAATCACGCACCATCAAGTCTCTTATCTTCGAACTTGCATCACTTCTTTCTCCATCAAAGGAAGACATGTCTGTGTCTTCAACATTTGAAAGAAAATCTTCAAAATATCTTTCTGCCTCTTCAGTCAGATGTCTAGACATCCTTATTCTATCATTGCTCCTCTGATATACGTTCAACCAAAAATGGTATTGTAATGAAAAAGGGAAAGATGAATTTACTATAAAGGATGCACAAGAGGTAGCTTACTCTTCTAGATCCAGCGGGTCTTTCCGAAGCAGCAGTTAGTTTTGGCGAAGGAAGCAACTCTTTAACAATTTTAGTAAGCTCCTGACCATGCTGCTCCTCTGCTGCTAGTTCTGCCAGTAATTCTTGCTTCCGCTTCTCTGACTGGAAATAAAGCAATAAAAATGTATTTAAACATGCAGCAAACCATAAAAGCAGCTGCTATAAATTTAGAATAATTTAATCTGAATTTTCAACAGAACATTATCTTTCTTTTTTTACTATCATTTTGGGGGAAAAAAGTTGTGTGAAAGAACATAACATTGTCAAATTCTACAACACATTACAGCAAACTATGATAATCACGGAAAAAGGGGCATCTCAAATGAAGCAAGACATTTTGACAGAAAAGGTGAAAGACCAGAAACCCAAATGAGACAAATATTGATCGATGGAGAAACCTCAGTACCAACCTACACGACCAAATGAAGTGTAGTGGTTTACTAATCCTAGGTGACTTCAACTTCATAGGAGAGTGATTGTTTGGTATCCTCAGTATGGTAAGCAATGAAGGAAGGTGATCAACAGCGGAAAACACATAATCTGAAACCAAAAGATACTTTTGGAAAACAAAAAGCACACAAAAGATACAAATAAAAAAAAAAAAAAAAATCTAGTGCATATCTAGGTGTTACCTGTTTCCCACATTCCCATGCATTTCTTACACATATTCTCAAAAGTAATACATAGAGCAAATCATAGTGGGATATGTACCAGCATGACAGATTAGACAGACTATTGCACCTTCAAGAATTATTGGAATTAACTATACATGCTATTGCAAAACATAACCGAATACTCCATTGTCACAATAATCAAAAATGATTCTCCTATATCATGCCTGTTCCAATTTGGTGCTGTAATTCCTTCTGATATCAGCAATAACTTGGATAATGTTGGAACTCTTTGCCTGTTTCTCATTGTCATTGAGAGGTTCTGTTTTTGTCATGACCTGCATAAACTACAAGTTCGGTTAGTATAGGAAAGTAGAGTGTGTTTCATATCTTTCTTATTATGAAGATATAAATGACGAAATGAAAATGATTATAAGACAACCACGAACTATACTAAATGATTATAATAATAACAACTCTCCAACTATTTGGGGATAGAAGTAGCCACAGCTAATGACAAGATGGACAAAAATTTGGTCAAATAATGAAAATTGAGACATGAATTCAGTAAGAACAAAAACCTTCTCGAGCTCTGTCCTGATCTCTTCTACTGCATGTCTCACTTCTTTGCGCATGGCTTCATATAATCCAGTCCCTTCCCCATCCCCAGTGGGATGTTCCAACTGAATATGCAATGGAAGCCACGGATGTTAGATGTGCAGGCTGAACTGAATAAATTTGACTAACTGATTGAACTCTATCCCTTAGGAAATTACTGCAGATATTGAACATTAGCTCATTCAGACTGTTGGTCTCAACCAATAAAACTGACCTTTTCCTGGGCATAAACTGCCCGAATTGTTTTCTCAGTCCCACTTTTACTTGAATGAACTTCCCGTGCTTCATCATCAGTTAGCGAAGAAGAGTGGCTCTAGAAAAAAAATGAATGAAGGAGAAGCAAAGAAAGGCACATAAATTCAACTTTTCTAGTTGTCCAAGATTACTTCACCAAACCAACACTAAAAACAAAGGGTGCGATAATCAGTATCAACACATTCCAAGAAACCAAAACTCAAGAAAAATCAATCCTTTTGCAACTGTTTATTTGATCTCCTACTGTATTATTCTTTTTATATAACAGTCATCACACCTCCAATGACGGGAATATGCATAATAATCATAAAATTTGATATTAGAATCTATCATGTGACTGGAAGAAATCTTTTTGACTCATAGATCTTCTCAAAGCATGACGTGTATTTGTTGGGTTTTGTGATGAAGGCCACTGGGAGCCACCACTGCCAATACTTCTCCATTTGGTTTGAGTGATGGTATTGTCACAAAGGTCCAAGTCATTTTGTACTCAATAAAATAAAAATAATTAACCTTTCTAATTATTATCTTTTAGAGGAACAATGGAAATTATCTTTTAGAGGAACAATGAAAATCTACATGTCAGAACCATCAGCTGGTGGCTAGATCCCCAAATTTCTCATTCCAAATGCAGATTTGCAATGAACTACAATACAGTTTCTAAAAGTGCAGAGATGAGGATAAGTCTTCTTCATGGCACAAAAGCTCTTAGCAATACAAGACCCCCTTATGAAGTGAAAGATAAATTGTTGATAGTGTTCCACAAGTTAATGGAGACCAAAGCATGTCATACCATATAATATGATCATATCAGATATGGATGCTGGATGTCACAAATAATGTTATTTAGACACTGCATTTTTCAGGTTCCTGGAAGACAATACTTTGGACGTGTGGACATGTCTGACACAACACAAATGGGGACTCCATTTTAAAGTGCCTGCTGATGTAAGCAAAAAGCGTTTAACACTTGGCATATTTTGTTAGTGTTGTACAAGGAACTCTGAGTTTCAATGCTAGACACTTTAAGCAAATTGTCCTTATATTTTTAATATAAATCACCAAGGTTATATAGACACTTCGAACAAAGTGTCTCTAAATTTTTTGTGTTATGTGTATGCTCCAAGTGAGTTGTCATTATGTTTTTAGTATAAAGCTATCGAGGTTATATGGACACTAAGCAAAACATTCTAATATTTTCAATATAAAATTATCATAATTATACGGACACTTTAAATGGCGTCAATATGTTTTGGTATAAAATTGTCATGATCAGTTATCAATTTAAGTATTTTTAACAAATCTCGAGTAATATTAAATAAAGAACTCGAAAGCAACTTACACACTCATGGTTATTCTATTAACTAGTTTGTAAGAGACACTCCATCTCCTTTCTGGTTTCTATTTTTTGGATAAGCATCAAAAGTCCATGGTTTGTTGTACTAGACAGACACCGGTAGCACATAGATACTTGGTGCAGGGAATTTATTGTGTGGCGATACCATGAACCAGCCTATACCGACACTGTACCACCATGGTACCAATACGGGTATTAAAACCGGTATCAATCAAAATACACATATAATTTATATAAATGGATTGGTGTTTAATGCACTATATGCCATGTCCCTATATCTAGATTTTTGGAGGTTGCCATGTCCGATACTTGAGCACACTTTGACACTTGGTACCTGTGCCAAGCATCTAGATAACATTGTATATACCTCCTTGGTAACAAAGACATCCAAGGTATTTAAACGGGTGCATATATTTTCTTATTTGAAAATACAATATATTATCTTATTTTAGATTGCTTCCTAGAGGCACTAATACAACCTAATACACATACAAACCACTCCATTTCAATTCAAAAGGTTAAAAAAAAACACCACAAATCAATATAAATTTATAATAGATGTTAATTTAATCCAAAGTTATTTCTTCTTGTTTTTTTTTTTTCAATTGATATTGCATTTTACATAGATGCATGTTAGTGTTAGCTTGTTTCCTAGATACACTAATATACTTTAAGAAGGGATAAAGTTTCCATGGGAACCAAAACATTTCTACGGAAATAGGCTGATCTCAGTCAAACCAAGCATAATTGACCCCACAAACTTGTTTCAGTTAGCTTCAAGAAAAGGTGAGCAGTTTCCGTGGTTTCACTCAGTTTTGCTAAAACTAAAGAGAAAAGGTCATAAATGCTCAATTTAATTATTACTTGAATGTCCGTGGTCAATTCATCATGCCAAATTGACCCACAAACTTATTTTGGTTAGTTTAAGGTAAATGTAACAAGTTTCGATAGTTTCACTCAGTTTTGCTGAAACTAATGGGAAAAGGTCATGGACGATCGATTTAATTATTTTAATTATTTTTACATGCTGATTTTGATCTAATATACTGATATAACCATGTTATCTTGTTAAAAAGAGCAAATGTTATATTAATATAGATAATATTAATATAATGTCGATATTAATAAATATTATATCATAAACATCAATAGCTAATGTTATAGCCATAATTATTATTTTTATAAATATAGTAATAAATTAATAAAGTATTACAATAGAAACAACATTCTGAGGGTGGTTTGATTATTTTTTAAATTAACTCTCCCATTTTTTCCTGCATAACCTGCTTAACCCAAAGTTATAGCTCTCCTGGTATGAATCTATCCCTAATATGCCTAGTTTGACGGAACTGTCGGGGATCGGGAGAGATAAAATGGACATTTAGGAATTATCTCAGGGATAGGTGGGGTTAAACAGGTTAAACCAGCCTTATCCCATTCCCAAGTTAGGTCTTGGGGTTCTATGTCAATATAAGAGCAAAGGTACCTCCGAATCACTACACCGATGCCAAGCTACCGACACGGATCGCTGCCGTCTCGAGTTACCACCAGAGATGGGTTTCCCGTTCACAGCCCTCCGGTCAGGGGGCCTCGACACCGACCTCCCCCGCTGGCGAGAAGACTCCGTCTCCATCCTATAGCTAGCGACTGAACTCCGGCGATCGGACCGGTGGCCCGCCGACCTGCTCTCCTCCTCCTCATCCGACTCCGCCCTCGCCCGAAAGAACTCGTCGGCAAGATCATCGAGGCTGATCTCAGGGCAGCCGGACCCCCTCACCTTGTTGACGAACCTGCCCCTCGGTGTCGAGAACTCGTCGGACTCTGGCGGCGGCGGCGGTGGAAACCGGCCGGAGTAGCGGCTGAGGCTCCTCGACCGGCGGTGGCCCCCGCCGCGGTTGGAGGACCCGGCGTCCTCGGCACCGCCGCCGCCGACGGCGGACCTCCTCGAGGTCGATCTGAAGGCCGCCGTCGCCATCGCCGGCGGTAATCGGAGGATCAATCGGCGTTATAAGGCCTGTGATCGACGCAGAAAGGTGGCAATCGGCAATATTTCAGGTTTTTTTTAGGTCAAGAGAGAAGGAATAAGGGATTTAGCGTTCGCGAGAGCGAGAGAGAGGGCGGCGAGACCGAAGATTTGGGGATTTTTAAGGTATAAAACAATTACAAAATGGATATATACACTCTCTTATTGCATAGATTCGCTCCTCCTGTTACTTGCCTTTACGGAGAGACTGGGAAGAGTAATGGTGTGTATTTTTTAAATGGAGTGTAGTTATCTGTTATAATTTTAGTGGAATATTTCAAGGAGTGAAGGGCAAAATTTCTGGAGGAAATTGCGAGGGTGCCACCGGAAGAGGGGCGGTCTTAAATGCATGAGTCAATTCAGACAACGTTCAAAATCGACGAGTATCGTTTATGGTCACCGCCGTCAATGCTGTTGCATTGCAAGCCTTCCAAGGCAATCAAAATTTGTTCACAGATTTAGCTGAGATTTTGCTTTGTTTTGCTTTGCTTTTAAGGAGATCTCATGGTCCATCGTATACATGATGTAATATATTTGGGAGCTTTATCGTATGCATGATGTAATATACTTGGGAGCTTTATATTGTCATATACTTCATGGTTCCTTTTACCTACTCATTTACTTTTATTAAATAAAAAACTCATAGCATGTCCTGTTTTGCACAACGGCATGTATGCTAAACATGTTACATGTATCAAACTATATCTATTTAAATGGTTTAAATATGTTCACTTATGTGATAAAGTAATATGAATGAGTGAAGCTTGTGAAGAGTGTAATAGGAATAAGAACTATCACAAAGAGCTACTTTTGTTTAACATACCTTCATTGTTGCTAGCAATAAGGAAAAGAGACGCAATCTTACTGTGAGTTTTAGCTACTACTGTAAATTTTTTCATCCATATACAAAAAATAATCATGCCTAATCTGATACAAAAGTGACTAACCGAATAATCCTGAATAATACTTTCTTTTTACCTAAAGGAGGTGGATTCTACATGTTAGTCTACACATTTTCTTAGGCACCTTTTTGCATTACAAACTAAAATATCATTGCACAATAATGATAGTATTTGTGAAAAAACATGTTTAATAATAATTTTAAAAAAAACCATATACTTACCCTATTTCATATCCTAATCAATTGGATTTATATGGTAAACTATATTAGATTACAAAATTTTGTATGTTATATTGAGCATGGTTGTCAAACCAAGTGATTAACCATTTCCAAATAATTGGAAAAAGTTAGCTATTGGAATATTTTTCTTTGTTAATTAATCAGTTTTAATTTAAATCAAAATCTCTTCTTAAAATTATGTTTTTCTTTAAAACGAGTCATCTTAGCATTTTTCTATTACCTACATGAAATTATCATATATAGCTTGTTATACAGGAGCAACGAGAAAGCTCAATACCGAGTGGTTTTTTTCCTGAAAGAATTTAAGGGTTAGTTATGTTACTGTCTTTGCATGTATTCTAGCACATGTGAGAGGCGTTTATCTTATTTAATGCAATCAACTAGATTATCTTAACTTAAATTAGATCACGATTATTCTTGGGTCTAAATATTACTTGGACTGCACCAAATCTCACGATGGATAACACACCACGTTATCTTGTATTTTACCAATTCCTTATTATGCATTATCCACCATACATATGCTCCGGGATTTGCCTTGATTGACTTGGATCTAGTGCATGAAAAAATTTCTCCATTCTTGGCTCTAACTAAAGTTGCCAACCTCATGGATGGCTCTAATTAAATCTTACTAGTGTCATGCTTTCAACATCCTTCCACACGTGAAAACTTAACAAAGAATCAGAATGAGATGGTAAGCTCGCTTGAGGTAATCAGACTAACAACCAAGATAGTAGTAGTTGCTATCATCACCTTCACCATTAAGAAGTGCCTCTAATGATCGCCATTGCATTAAATAATAGTTATCCATCATCCATTTTATCTTCAGCACATTTTATCAGTCCAAAAATACAACTATCTAGCAGATCCATTGCTGCTTTCCAAATTCTCAGAAAATTTTTTTTGCACCGTGAATGATGTATCATCCATGATGATGGCTCATGCATCAAATCAGAAGAAATTTTTTTTTTGAATACTGTACTCCAATCCTATGCATGAGCCAATTATCATAGGTGGTGTGTATAGAACTCTATCATTTTCCTTCTCACCCATCTCTAATTGAAATAATAATCTACCCGTCAACTCATCGAAACCACGGAATCAGAACTTAAAAAAGAGACTTGCTTGCAAAGGAATTTTGGGTGTTAATAGGTCAAAAGCCAAAACTAAAACCTAAATTAGAGGGAGGTGCATGAAAAAAAAAGGTGGAAGTTGGGAAGGGTGGTTTGGTTATATTATGAAAAGTTGCGGGTGTTCGAGGGAAACCGGGTGTCGCGGGAAATTTGAAAGAGATGCTTGGGGGCAAAAGATTCGATCAAGAGCTCGGAAGGGCAGCGCTGTGGCTGTTCAACCACGTGGCCTCAGTTTCTGGTCGTGGTCATTAAATGGCGCCAAATGTCCCTACCGTTTAAACTGTGCTTTAAGAAGTTCGTAGAGTTTTTTTTTTTTCTTTTTTCTTTTTTTAAATTTTAAATTTGAGTGCAAGGTAGGAGATTCCAGAGAATCCAGACCCAAACTGAAACAGGCTACGGAAAAATCCCAAACCCAGTCTGCGCAGGTCTGTTGAAGGGCCATTGCAACGAGCCATGGTGGAGTTTCATCAGGTGAGTCGACGCGATTCAAGAGAGTTTGGCCACATCATAACGCGCCTGCAAGTACCAAAAAGACTGACTAGGTTACTAATTGGACTGGAGGAGTCCCATAGCATATTTTATTATATATTATATAGAAACATAGAGAGAGAGAGAGAGATCCATGCTATAATTCTGGATATTTGAGATTATGCTAATCAAGAATTGAACCCAAAATTTCTTGCTACGAGGTAGTAGGTAGCCAGAGTTTGAATGGTAAAACAAACCTCAATATACCACTAGGAACTGATCGAGATGAACCAACAAAAGAGGCACGGAATGAATTCCAAGCTGACGTGAAAAATGACCTACCTCAATCAAGATCGATTATATATACATGCATATTCACAAATACACACACATATATTCATACATACAAACATATACATACATACCCATGAATATAGAAAATATGGTAATCGACCCTTCGATCGTGACTTTGACTAGTGTTTTTATTATTATTCATCATTCTTTGAAACAAGTAAATGCTTAAATAGGCAAAGAAGCAAGCTTGAAGCTTGAAATGATTCAAGGTTATAAAGCTGATCGATTAAGCTTATATTAAGTTTTAAATAATGGTAAATCTTAGAGTTCAAGCTAGCTAATTTCAAACCACGCTTGATAGGTCCAACCTCAATCAAGCTTCTATTACACCCCTAGCGTGAGCGCAGGTCTATGGCGCACTGCCAGGGCGGCTCCCAACTCAAGTTGCAATACATACATACCCTGAAACCCGAGGGATTGTAAAATATTGAAACATGCGATGGGAGGAGGAAATCCGGTTCCTGAGTTCAGTCCGTACGAAAGGCGCAGAGTTCGCCGGATCAAATTTTCTACTAGCCTCCCGCCAACTTATATTTCTCCACACGGCTCGATAGAAGCGGTGTGATTATCTACTCATTTTTCTAAAAGAACTCCTTTCTTTCTTTCTTCCAAATTGTAGACATTTTTACTTCTTGTTTTCGGTTGGTTGGATTGATAAACGGAAAAACCCTCTTCTTTGGAAAGCTTATGATTCTATAATAGATTCGGAAGATTACCCGTTTGAAAAGTACCGACGGAAAGATGGTCAGGAAGCCGGTTTACAAACGTAACATGGCGACCGCAATTTCTTTCTAGATATCATACCAATGGATGTGAAGGAAATCCCCTATGAGAAATAAAACTATTATAGCCTAAATTTAAGGAGGGACTAGTGAGAAAAACTACTCTCTTATCTGACCGTATGTCATATATTGCGATCAAAATACATGGCGATCATTTTCCCAGCTGATATATGATGAGAAAAACATCGCCGCTTTAAAACGATCCCCACTTTCCCCATGAACCCAAGCCCGAGCAACCGCATATTCTAAGCTATCAGTGATCTTCTTCCTCCTCAATGTGATCGATTTCTAGTTATTTTGGGGGCAACTTTATGACATTGTTGCATGATAAATGAATTTTGTTCTATAAACTATCAATATAATACAGCCAAAAGTTGTTCGACTGACATAGCTCAGTAAAATCTAAGCTTGGCCTATAAGCTTACAAGTAGGTTAAAAAAAAAAAAAATCACAATTTATCAGGTACCATATCCCATCTCAGTATCATATAGAGATCAATTCGATTTGATGTACCATCCTGCCAAGCCATAGTTGCACCTAATCACTTAGCCAACCGCTTGGTCACTAAAATGGAAATCTGATCTTTGTCTGCACGGAAAGTTCTTCGAAACCATCCAACCTCCGTACCCGAGTGTTGGAAAAGAAGGTTTATCAAACCCACTATAAATTTCCTTTCTGTTTTCTTCCCTTTATAATTTCCTCACTTAACTCGAAACCCACTATAAATTTCAAGTCTCTGGGTTCTTTCTTTAACACTCCAAGCTTGGTCAATTTTTCCTATATTTGTCCACCTTCTATATCTTCCTATTCATATTTATAATACCTTTTTCTTTTGACATGGTGAAGGCAGAGTTTAAAAAGATTGCAATTATATATACTGAAGTCTCTCTACCAATCTGCGACTCTTGATAATTTCCCCATGGAAGCAATAAAGAAAAAGCTTCCACACTCGGAATCTCCTTCATCTAAACAGTAGATAAAGAAATATCACTATTTTGGAGGACTAGATCTTATAAATCAATCTATGTTAAACAAACAGAATTTTCAAGGTGAATCATTAACCTACAACCAGGTTTAATCAATAAAACTAATGAGCTGAGCGAGTCAAATGAAAGAAATACCAAGAAGATTCGAGAGTCAAGAATCATGGCAGAGTGTGTGTGTGCGTGTGTGCGTGTGCGTGTATATAAAGCTTTGAAGCAAATAAATAGCTGCACGACATACCAGATGTACTTGAAGTATGGAACAGAACCACATACAAAATTCATATATGCCACAGTAATCCAATTCCACGGTATTATACAGAAACACACATGCAATGCCAACTTCTTTTCATCTGGCAAAGCCATCTTAGACATCACAAGATAATTAAGAGACTAGTTTGTCCTAGTTCTCACACCATGATGTTCGTTTACCTTGCAATTTTCTTTCCAGATTGGAGGATGTCAGCCCATGGCGTACTTCTGGGTCCATGCTCTGGCGGTCTCCTCATAGCGGGACCTCTGAGTCTTGTAGATGTGGGCAATCTCCGGGACAAGAGGATCATCGGGGTTGGGGTCTGTGAGGAGAGAGCAGATTGACAAGAGAACCTTTGAGATGGTCAGGGCAGGGCTCCACTGCTCCTTGAGGATGTCAAGGCAGATGCTGCCATTGGAATTGATATTTGGATGATAAACCTTCACAGCCCGACGAAGAAAGTCAACATCTTAACATCAAAAAGCAGACAAGTTTCTTCCAAGAGATTCTAACAAGAAGCAGATTTTGATTGCAAGTACCAGTATAATTTGTAAAGACATTCTAGCAAATATTATGCATACTCTGAAAGTGGCCTGAATTTAACAAGGATTTTACCATCCGAAGTTCAATTTATTCCACAATCAAATGAATATTTGTTCAACTGAGAAGTTTTATAAACTCCATCATCAAAGAGAACAATATCCACTTTTTTAGAAAAGTATAATTCAAGAACAAGCAAACAAACATGGTGTATGCCACTTATTGCTGTAATCTTATTGTGTTGTTTATTTAAGGTCATTTAAAAGTTAACTGAGAAACGGTCAGTCCAATCTCCAGCATCAAGTCTTTATTAACCAACTCATTTGGCAGCAGGATGCAGCCATTTATTTGCATGGCATGTACAGACTTCTGCTTGCCAATAATCTCCATTTGATTGGCCTCCATCATAAAATCATAAAAACTTGAAGGAGGATCAAGCTTCTGGAAAAAGGGCCGGTTATTAGGTCCATAATTAGGTCATTAGGTCCATAATTTTAAGAGTTGCAAATATGATTGATTTAGGTAAAGGGCCGGTTATTATTCATGTCTTTGTAAAATAAATATCGATGATACAGTACCGATGGGTTGTTAGGACTTAAGGAGTCAAAAATTTGTTTGTTTTGAAAAATTTTTTTGAGGGACTTATTTCCAGCTTTTTAAAGAGTCCCAGAAGGACTAGAATTCATTAAATGGTAGGTCAAGTTTAAGAGTCTTTATAAAGTGGGTCTGACAAAAGGCTTCTATGCACGTATTTTATAGTAAAAGGAATTGAAGATTCAAGGCCAAGTTTGGCCCTCATGTTTCCTCCTAGTCTTCTCCCCTCTTCTCCTCTCTGTATTTTCTACCACTTATTCCTCTCTCTCTCTCTCTCTCTCTTCTTCTTCTTTGTCTCATAAATCTGCTGTTTATCCCTTCTTTTGGGCTTTGAATAGATCATATTGCTATCTACAAATTTCTGTGTACATTATTTAAGTTAATCTGATTACTGATTATATTTGATTTACCTGAGAGAGCTTTAGATTGTGATTTGATTCATCTTCCCACATATAGGACACCCTAAATAGACATTCTTTTGAACAACAATTACCTTAAAATTCAAGTTTTCTTATTGACCATCCTAATCTCCGAACCTGGACGGCAAGCAATAAAGTTCTTCATAACTCTAATCCGTTGCCTCAAAGTCCATTATTGCATGTAGGCAGCCCTAACCTCCTGCTGTCCAACATCAACTATCCATAAACAATCTCCCCCAACAGGCAAGTTAACAACTAGAAATTTTACTTGAGAAATTTCCAGCCATCTATGCCGCCTTAGACACAGTTCAAGTCATTTGAGCAAAATTACGCATCTAAGCCCTCTCTATTAAATTATCAAAAAATAATCTGTTTCATAACAAGAAATAATCTCGCTCCAACAGTTTGAAATATTTAACCATCTAGTTTGTCTTAAAAAAAAAACATATAGACGACAATTCGCAGGAACATAACCTTCCAAAATCATCTCATAAGGCAGATATTACAACAGGATATATCAGCAGTCAATAAAAAATTAGTAATAGAAAAGGCAAAAACACATAGATGCAGGAATCCTTGTACCTTGGTCTGGAAGTTGACCTTGGGAGGCTTGAATGGATAGTCAGGAGGGAAATGAATTTTAATAAAGAAGACCCCTCCTGAAAAAGGGCTGTCAGCAGGACCCATAATCGTTGCCTGCCAATGGAATAGATCCTCCCCAACAGGTCCAGCACTGCATGATGTTGGAGGATCTTTTTGCAAATCTAGAAGTTCCTTTTGAATCCGTTTGCTAGCCATAATGCCTGCTGATTCAAAAAGAAATAAAGCAAAATGGAAAATATCTTTAAAAATATTATCATAAAGAAGATATAAGAAAATATGTAATGGATAACCCCAACCACGAAAATTTCAAGAACACCTGAAAAGGAGCCATATCTGATTAAAACAAGATGGTGAATCATTATAGATGGAACAATCAATTTGGTACACTATGTTTTACACTGATCAGAAGAAAAGAAAGGAGATAGGAATGACATGTTAAATGGTTGTTCTCCACAATTCTACAAGGTTGTTTTCTGCAATTTAAATGCTCAACTCATTATTCACTTTCCTAATCAATACAAAGACGTTGCTCAGATAACATACGCTTTGGCCCCTCAACCACAAATGAAGAGTGCTCTTGCAAATTTTTGGTAAGTCAAGATCATATGTGTATTATGGTCCTTCAATTAGGTCCATTCATCTCATTTCTCAAGTGAGAAGACATCAACAAGTTATGGACTTGCCAGCTTTGGCAAACTTTCATTGTCATTTCCCATGAATCTCTGCATGCAAATACACGCATGCATGGGTGGCACACGCATACATGTATATACACGACAGGGGAAAATATGAGCATGCACACATTGCACTTGGAATAGGAAAAGAGTTAGTGCTCTGCAAAAATAGTTAAGTCATTGCTCTTCTGGAGAAACCCTTTTGTTACAGGAACAAGACTGCCAAAGTTTAAAAGCTTATTAATTTGTTAAGAAATTATAGAAAACATACATTACCATAAGAAGCCTTGCTTTATTAATAAGATATACACGTGAGTTTAAATCATATGCAAGGATTTCAGCGTTTGCAAATTAACATCACTAACCTCAACGGTCAGTGCGTAGTTAGAGATCTGAATCAATGATCCACAATGTCCATCATGATTCACAACAAGAAAAAAAAGGCCCCAAAACAAAATTTCTCATGTTTTCTAGGAATGTTACCAATGCATCAAGCAATAATCACTTAATCATCACTTAGTAGTTGGTCTTTTAATATAGAATAATTTATCTGTTTGAATGGTATAAACAACTGTTGTAATGCTAAGGCAGACTAAATCATACACTTACGACAACCATTACTTGCAGATTTTCTAAGCCAATCTGGCAAAATCTAACAGTTGCAAAACTACTGTCTGCTCAAAAGTCAAATCTTAAACAGATCATGTCTGCTTTACATGATGCATATTATATGTAGGCATGCCATTTATTCTAGAGTCAATGTTTCATCACAGCTATATTATCACATCTTTTAAAGCTGGTTCTGTTCAAATCATCCTAGTCCCCTTCTCAAGTCTTCCTTGGCCAAATTGAAGACCACAAAAAAATGGTGAGGGTCATTGGACTTTGCAGCACATGATCTAAAAATCTTCCTCCATCCTCATCATTGGGTTCATTATTGTTGCTAAATATTACATTCATGATTCTAACCATATATAGGCAGAACTATAGGCAGAACTATGTAACCTAACTTTCCAACTACCTTCGCTATATGCACATATTCCCTTTTATACTTCTGGGTTATCCATACAGAGCAACTGGCCTTCCTTTATATCATCAATTTGCCCTTGCGTTACCAATGGAGAGCAAGACCTTCACCACCTTCCGAAAATAGCATTCTCCACATCAGCACTCTTTTTTCTAAACCTTCTCATTCATCTTCAACTCTTTACGTGTAAACAAAAGGTAAAAATGGAAACATTTCAGGATGTACAAGCCATAAATCATTTATAGGCTAAATGATTTGGAACAAACATCCATAATGTTTCCACTACATTTGCATTACATATAATCATGACAACTGAAAAACTTGACAACTCAAATCGAAGCAGCTTTTGAGCATCCAAAGTTACACTATAAACGAAATAAATCAGAAAAGGCAATGGCTGAGAATCTAAAATCTAGAAATTTAGTATCAATTGAAAAGGGCTTTTATTCTTCTACCGAGAATAGGGCTTTTGTTGAAAAAAGTACTCTAAATTTCACTGGAATAAATATGAGAGCTCGACAGAGATCAAAAGAAAGGGGAAAAACTTAGAGATCCAAATTAAACATTATAAATCAAATGGAAATCTGGAAAGCGCACCAAGCCTAATGAAAGGCTAAATGATTTCACCCATACCATTAAACAAGACCTAGATCAACAAAAGTCAATGGAAAAAGGAGGAGGAGAAAAGTTGCTAAGAAAAGAAGGATCATAAATGATCAAGAATTTCAAAACAAATCGATCTCAAACAAAATATAGTCATCAAAAATTTCAAAAGAAATCGATCTCAAACAAAATATAGTCTTAAATTCTATCGCAACAATAAGAACCAAAAAAAAAAAAAAAAGAGAATATAATAACCAGAAAACTAGATTATATATATCGACACCAGAATCTCCTTAAGATCCAAATGAAACTCACATCATTGCAATCAAATATCACCGGATCTCGACCTGATCCAATTAGAACCTCGTCTTTTGATCTAGAATTAGGAAATTAATCAAAAAGACTTACAAAAAAAGGGGAAAAAACATGCAGGATGCGTGATAGCAACAGATCCGAAGCAACGAGGGTTGAGCCCAATAAAAGGAGAGATCTGCTTACAACGGGAAGATATCGATCGAAATGAAAGCCGTATTAGACGAAGAGCTCTCTTTCCGTGCGTAGGTGCGAATTCTCTCTCCGTGACAGAGAGAGCGCTAAGAATGTAACGGCGACGAGCGGACAATGACTGGGTAAGAAATAAAGGGCACTAGAATATAACGGCGAGGAATGGACAATAATTTTTTTTAGAAAAAAGGAAAAGAAAAGCGATGGCGTTGCTGTTTGTAGAGGAAGACGTGGTGGATCCGGTCACCTCCAGGCAGGAGCGGGATGTTGACGTTCGCTTCTTCTGAGGTGCTTTGTGACCGATGAACGCATGAAGCCCGCCGCTTGCATTCAGATTCACGCGTACAGAATAACGTGCAGTGCCCAACTAAATGGTTACTACATGGTCACCGTGCCGATCATTAGGTAAAGCTGCACGGTTGTAGGAAAATATCAGTATTCCAACCTAGCGATATCACAAGAAGAGAGCTTATCCATTGGCTTTTTTTTTTTTTTTTTTTGGTCTTTCAAGTGTTACATGTTAGTTGTAATGTCTCCATCATTGTTATTGTTTTGTTGATGTTTTTTTATATATGGGAGGTAGAGGTGGGCACACACTTTTCCTTGATCATACATAACACTTAAATACAAAAGCCCAAACTATAGATTCATCAAATCTTATTTATTTGTAAAAGTTATCATTATTTTTTAATAAAATTATACTTCATCAGAAGGAGTCTTATGGTACATTAAGCGTATTTGCTAGAAAATCATATATAGTAAATTATTTAACTAGTCCTCTCGCATTTATCTGTCACTAGTGTTATCTTCCAACCACCTCAAAGGCCGAACTCGTTGCTTCCTATGAACTGTTATCAATAAATTGCAAACACTTTATTTTACAATATGTTATCTATGCGTGCTCATACATGTACATACGCATATGATTAGAATTTCCATCCATGATGAGGACTCTTGACCTAAATGTTCCTTTCCAGGGGATTTCCAGCCGAGCATTAGGACAAGTTCTCCCGGTGACGGGATCCAAAACGAGCTGGAGGTCACGTGACCGAAGAGTGGATGAAGGGAGCCGCGAAGCGTTTTCCTTTGTAAAAATAGACAGCACTCTCAAAATCCGTCTAAAATAAATTAACCAGTAATCGAGTTGGGTTTTGTTGTGGGGCTCATTCCAGTGATCTTCAGAAGGCGTGCTGTCTCGTAACCGCCCCCCATTGATCTATTACTGTAAGAAATTGAGGTGGCGATTTCTCATTGGCAACGCTGAAGGCTCCCGAAGCGTGAGCGAGAATATTCTTCTACCGAAATTATCCCCAGTTGCTTTGCTTTCGATCCTTCATGTCCTCAGCCCGCGTCGACTTCAGTCCTGTTTAGGTACATCCAGCGGACAGCTTCCAAGAACAAATCAGTCGGGTGGCGACTGCCCCAGTTGAGCATTCCAGGCTCCTGAATCAAAAAAGCTCGCGCTATGAGACCAACCAACGTTCTGGTCGCAGCGGCCGCCACGGTTTCATGAAACCTATGCTGCAAAAAAGTCATTTTGTGTACGAATATACCGTCATAATGGTGCTATATAGCAGTCATAACTCTAATAGCCATTAGCTAATCTCTCCATTTCCTGAGTAAATTATATTTGATAAATACAATGATAAGTACTTTCAGGTATCAACAAAAACAAATGACATTTTACTAACAGCGGCCAAAATGATATTGTCAGAACCCTGGTTCTCGATGAAATCATAGTTTCTGGAGTGCCTCTCTGTAAACTAGCAATCAGAGCAATAATTAGAAAATGAGCTACATACCAACCCCAAGCGAAAACCTATGAGCATCAACTGTGGAAACACCGGGTACCTGCAACCAAATACCACATTCCACACAGAGCACGAGCACACGAAAGCCCACATAACTGGACAACAGGCCTACCTTGGGGCACATCTAGCCCGTTATATCAACAAAGGCACAAGGCCCAAAGAAGGAAAACCAGGCCCGATAAGTGCGGGATGCACGTTTTCTTCGTAGGATGCATCAGCTTCTCCGAGACACGTGTCTCATCTTCTTCCACGCCGGAGATCTCTGGATAAGTTAACAGTTGAGAACAAGACTAGATGGATGACATAGACCATATAGCCAACTAATTTGGCCAAGAGAAACAAGCCAACATGTCAAACTCTAAGAAGCTAATGACATAGGTAGAGTTAATCATCATTAAACTTGTAAGAACGAAAACAATATCAAAGCAACGAACACGGGAGAAATAGAGACATCATCAACCATTAAAATGACAACTTTAGTTTGAGTATAGAAGTTTGAAATTTCCACAGGTCTACTTCAATAATGTCTTAAGAGCAACATCTTTTGTATGGATGAGTTCTCAAAGTCTAAATCTATTCTCATGCCAGACCTCACTTTCCATGAAGCATCAGAATCCAAATGCACATCCATATCCATGCAGAACTGAGGACCTAATTCATCTTAGACATGCTAGAAGTTTTGTTGTACTGCAGCATCTCATTCCAGTAACTTCATGCCCCTCATTTCTCTCTCCTGATAAACCTGTACAACAGAAAAAAATAATAATGTTAATTAAGTTCAGAGAATAGATTCCAACTCAAAAAAAAAGAAAAAGAAGAAGCAGCAAGAGTGAAAAAGAGAGAAATACTATCATCAGGGATTGCAGTTTTCATTAGCAGCTTTTCATGCTCTTAGAGTGGTTTAAGAACTCTAAACTCACTTAATTGGGCTCAATTTCCATTATTTGCAACTGCACTTAAGTTGTATATAATATATAGAATTCCCAAGGACTACAGAGCTGCCCTAATTGAGCGTCAAATACAACCATGTATTGTTGTTACGGTCCTTTCCACATATGAACACCTTTTTGGGGGAGATGGTGGAGATGCCAGCACCACAGCTCAAACCCTCTACCTCTTCCATGTGGAGAAGGATGCCAAAGCTGAGGTAAGAGTAGTTTGTCTTTCCAACATACCGAAACTACATTGAGAATACTAAGCTTTGATTGCTCTTACCTTCTGCTTCTGGCTGTTATAAAAGAATGCACTGCTCTTGTACCTTACTCTCTCAAGCATCTTGAATTCTAATCAAAATAAGTGATGAGAAAGTTTTCATAAAACGTTCATATAACTGCATATAATTAGTTGGACTGCCAGTAGTAGTTGTGGTCATGGATGGTATCTAAGATTTTAATATGCAACTAGCTGCCCCACTCACACTCATGCAGTAAGTCAACTGAATGAAAAACCAAGACATACAACCATGATGACTGCCCGCATGCAAATGCAATGACATGTTACACCTGGATGGATTTTTCCCTTTGGATAACGAACCACTACCACTTGTGCTGCACTCATAACCAAAGATTATAGCAAGGACTGAAAGTTTCGGTCCATGTATGAGTACCATAATCGGCACGCACTTGTTCCCACAACGACTGAAAGTTTCAGTCGATCCATGAATACTCTATCATTGCCCTCACTCAGCAACCACTTGTTAAGGAGTTTGCTCACTGTTTACAAAACAGTCACTTTTGTTTAATTTTTAAACATCCAACGAAACAGGTTAAAAAAATTTATCTTCAATGTTTGCATCCAGGTAGGAAATCTAACTCCGGCATTTACATTTCATGTATTGCTGCATAACTTTCTTCATGATTTGGTTCAGCGCAAATTGAAATGCAGCAAAGTGAGATGGAGATGGAAGCTACTGGCAAATAAATCAATAAAGGTATTATGGGTAACAGTTTTGATCATACCTCCTTTTCAGCCTGAGTGAGTCTGCTCCAGAGATATCGTATATGCCTGCTGATAGCCCTTTCTTTCCCAGGATACACAGGCTTCAGTATTGCATAATTCTCAGCAGCAAAGAAGTGATAGCCACTCAGGCTGGATCTGGGACGAGAGGGTGCCTTTCGAGACCTCCGACTGTGGTGACTTGATGAGCTTTGGATTGCACACGGTACAGGAGGAGAATGATATACGACACCTTTCATGGTGTAAGAACCAAAATTTGCAGTAACTAGATATCCATATTCAAATTTCCCATAAATCTTGCCAGTTATCCGAGTGCCTTTTCGTAAGGGGGGAATTTCTGTATATCAGAAGCCAGTCAAAAGCCTAAAAATGAGTTGGACACTTCAAGATCATATAACATCCGTTCATCCATATATAAAATGCATAAATTATGATTTGGAGAGGAGAAAATGAGGTGCATATATTCATTCTTTTTCGAACAAAAGGGTCGAGGAAGTGTCTCATGGATGGAATTTACAAGAGAAAAATCAGAAACTTTCCACCGGGCAAAACTACCAGCCTCAGGGCCTTTATGATTGCACTAACGGCTTAGATACAGCTTCCAAGACATCGATGAATATGTTTCGTATTACACAAGGATTAGCATGCTAGTACCAGTCTAGATGCAACATTCTGGACCAAAAACAATTCCCGATCTGCATTCGTTTAGCCTTAGGGAACAAGTATCTCCATAAAGCAGTGATACATGAGTTTTCATGAGCACTTTCATAAAATACCATGTATTTTATGAATGCAGTTCCTCTTATTTCTACCATATAACACTGACCTAATATAGGGGGTTGTGAGCTTACCACTTGTCATCTCATTCACAATATCTCATGTAAGGTAGAATACTAGACTCTAGAGAGAGATGTCCCCAAATTTTATCTAGACATGTCTAGAAAGACATGCGCAATGGGAAAAAGCAGCAGCCAGAAAAGGAAATGAAAGCAACAGAAAGGCAATGGTAAAAAAAAGGAATTGCTTTAAGAACATTGATTACGAACATGTTTTTCAAAACCATTCATTATTTGGGTAACCACTCCATAACGATATCATCTATCATAACAATGAAAACCCTAATCTCGCCAACCAGATCCATAAGACCCTCAACAGAACCCCCTTTATGTGAAATCCATTTATTTCGCTACTTAACAAATTTAGATCACTCAGACATGCCCAAGACAACTATAAGAAAACAACCATACATTCTAGACAGTAACAAGCGTAACGGCTTCATGCATTAAAGAGATATGGATCGGTAATGCTGGTGCAGCTAACTGGAAGGTGCACTGAAATCAGATGGGATCAAATCACTGTGGAATTTTCAAGCAGGATCAAGCCATCAATGGATCAAACAAAAGAATGTCCAAGGTACCAAAAGAGAAAACCTACATCATCATGTAACAACAATATGATTATGCCAGTGGAACAGAATTTACCAAGCAATAGTTGAACTCATGGTCAAACTATATTTTCCTTTTCAGCTACATCAGCAAATTTGTCTTTTAAGGCAAAGTATAACGTGATCACAATAAGGGAAACAGAAGTGAAAGAAATGAAAATTGTTTTTAAGTCCAACCTGTCAGTAGCTGGTCTTTGGTGCTGCCATCCTCAGTTGATGGTGTGGAAACTTGCGGTTGAGATGCCTCTGATCCACTGACAGGGTTAGCATCTGGTGAAGCTATTTTCATGCCTGCCTCAGGGTGCAGTGGTTCTGATTTACTAACAAGTTTGCCGGCTGGCAAAATGAAAAGGAAATAGAAAGCTTAAATTAGCAGGTGCTTGTTCCACACACACCATCGGGTGAAATAAGAAGGGATATACCATGTGACATTCTATGTTTGTTATCAAAGTTAACATACCAGATACAGAGTCAGAAGAACCTTTATTTCCAAAATAATAGACTTGTTCATAGCTACGAAGCAAGGACATATAGTACTTGCGTAATACAAATGATGCATTTGTGATTGTTGAAGGAAAATTGAAGGCAGCTACTACCTCCTTCCATTTGCGATCTCTTATGACCTGAGGCAGTTAATATGCATCAACAGCAAAATAAACAAAGCACACAATGAGCATCCACTGCAAGCTAAGAAACTATCAATATTCAATATTATCCTAACGCAATATTTGCATGATTATGTATAAGACAAACAGTCCACAGCCAGTATCACCCTAATGCAATGTTCATATGTTCATATATATGATGAACAGCAGCAAGAACCCTAACATAAGGAAGATAAAATTCTAGCTAAAAAACAGATGGTAACAACTAATCCACAAGTCTAGTTACAGAAACAGCAAATGAGTTTAAAATTGTTTCCCGATAGACAATGTCATGATAGACCATATATAAAACATTTTCTCATTCAATATATTCTCTGATTTCCACAAGCAAAAAAAGGATCTGATGAAACAAATATTATATCAAAATCATATATTCCATTGTGTCAAAATGCAAATAACCATGGCATGTCTAGAGAGTGAAAAAGCTGTCTATGCATTGATGCTTAACTACTGTATTGATATTATAATTCTCCACTAAGTCAACAATTTCAGCTAACCACTTAAAAAAAAAGTCTAGATAAAATAAAAACTGCAAAAGTCACTGATGCTCAGTATTTGTAATGAAAATAAGAACAATATACAAATGAACTATAAACGTATACCATTTTCTCCATTTTCTAGACACATCTTGAATGAATATAAATGAGGGATATCTACTGCAATGTTACCCTCTCTGAAATGAATAAAACTACATTTAAATTCTGTCTCATTCAAAGATACAGTTTCAGGTTAAAACACCACCTTCAACAATTTTGCAGTTTAAGTGCCTCCTTGAAGAGGCATGGTAGGGGAGATTGATGGATTTGAAAATCATTGGAGTTCGGGAAAATTAGAGGCATCACTTTTAAGATATTTCATCACATACACACATCAAAATAAATCCGGACAAGTCAAATGCTAGGACCAAGATGAGACTGTAAAGGAAAAAAGAGAAAATCGGCAAATTAGATCATGTGAATGTATTACTGATGGCATCTTTTCACCTACAATTTCCAGTCCACCTCGGGAAGTAACTTCTGCAAAAAGACGATGAAGATTGAGAGGCCTTCCTCCCATTGTAGGCACCCTAAAAGCAACAAAATATATAAATATACAAGAAAAAGCAAGAAAAACATTAGAATTTGAGACCTTAAAATCCAACTAATCATGCAATTGGCTGCTGAAAAATTAAATCATCCAGTAAGACGAGCTTAATTTCGTTACGATAATAGTACATCTGAGCCAATGCACACCAAGCATTAACATTGCACTACAAGACCAGTCCTGCACTTTTGGGGGTTTTGCCTTCGATAGGAACAAATGAAGAAAGAGGACCCAGGAAACCCTCAAATAACAAGTAAGGACCCTGAATTAACATAGTTGAATGAGCACTACATATGACAGGTTGTCATACAGCAAAAGGTTGAACTAATGTATATTTATTAGTTTTCAGAAGACATACCGTCGAGATAGATGGAGCCCTGGGATCGGATGAAGTGAAGAAACAAACCAGGGATCAAATATGTTGATTGAACTTTGAGAAATCTTGACTACTCATTCATATATGGTAGTTAACATAAGTGTATGTGCTCCAGAAAGTGAAAGTCTCTAAAATATAAAATTATGCTACCAAGTCAAATTACAAGCAAACGTTTAGCGAAGTTTTAGGCCAAAGCAATATCTGGAAACAAATACGAAAATGGAAATCACTTCTTCTAGTTCCTCACAAATTCTGTTGCAACCTTAATAACATTCATTCCGAAGAGAATATACCCAGAGGCTTAATTAATCCAATTTTCCATGCTTAAAAAATGCATCTTACTCTTGTTAAAGTAATAGTTGCAATCTAACAAATCTTGGTAAGTTATAAGACAATTTTTTAAGACCTCTAAAATCATCCTTGCCCTGCTTTTTCACATTTTCTTATTGCCTGTCTTCCCTAAGGCTTCTGTCCTAGGAAATAATTCATGCTCACAATGTTTCACAGCTTTCTCCCCAGATAATAATATGATTATACAATCTTATAGATTAATAAGACAGCAAGATGAGAATAAACTTCCAGAAGACAAAGTTTGACTTCAAAACCCAGTGATAGCACTTTGAAATGATATCATAATCAAAATCTAAATAAGAAGTGTTGAAACTATATATAGGTAAACAAACATATTCTTATGGGCCTGCAGTGATAATTGAGTTCTGATCCTCTCTAGTCTG